>LR990867.1:13534253-13748750 GCA_905163395.2 Endotricha flammealis | reverse complement strand
AAAAGTAAAGTCATGTGACTTTACTTTTTTATTTTTACCTTGTTTTTAGAAGTTCCTTTAGATTCCCTAGAACGAACCTAGATTTATAACCTGACATTTGTATTCTTATTCTCATTCCTATTCTCAGTTTGCAAGGATAAAACAGTATTTTTTCACTAATCAGCATCCGTTCGATTGCCCCAATCCCCATTATTGGGCCCACAACTCAGGATGTTACCTGTAACTTGACACCGTGTGTTCACCAACATAAATTTACCATTGTTTTAACCATCACCACAATTTTATCACCCTTATGTCTATGTTTATAAGGTTGAGATTCATTTTTTGATTGATTCATCGTTGGAAAATATAAGTTGGTTTTACTAATAGCTACTTTACAAGCATCTGTCGGCCAGTCAACTGAGGTTCGACACTTGAACACGATCACACGTTTTTCTCATAATTTTTACACAGGATGTGATCTATTTTTGAGTGCGCAGGCGCAGGTGGTCGATGCAGCATCCGAATGGAAAGTATAACATTATTGTCAATAATCGAGATAATAGACTATGTGAAAGAGTGAACAGAGGCTCAAAGTAAGGAAAGTTAAAAAAAAAACTTTTTTGGTACACTACACATACATCGTTATCTGGTCTGAAGGTAAGTAAAACATGAATTCTGAATTCCGATTCATAACATACAATACTTACTTAGGGGTACTACTTACTTGACGACTTCCGTGGCGTAATCTTTAGCACGCCAGACTGCCACCCATTATGTCCCGGATTCGAATCCCGGTAGTGTCATGATGAAAAACGACCTTTTTCTAATTTGCTTGGGTCTTGGATGTTTATCTATATGTATTTGTTATAAAATATGGTATCGTTGAGTTAGTATCCCATAACACAAGTCTTGAACTTACTTTGGGGCTAGATCAATCTGTGTGATTTGTCCCTATTTATTTATTTTTTATTTATATCACCAATGTAGTCAGACGACCTAAGGAAAGTCGCAGGATGTCGCTGGATGGAGGCCGCTGCGAACCGGTCATACTTGAAGAGTTTGGAGGAGGCCTATGCCTTGTAGTGTACTTCTTGTATCTGAGATGATGATATTAATATCCTCTGGAAATCGCTAGTCTTTGTATCGTAGACCGGACGGTATGGGATGCAACCTGTTCAGACACACTGGCCCCTTCCCATCTACATGGAACCAACAACAGAGCTGGTGCGGCTTGTGAAGCGGCTGAAAAAGCTAAAGCTTGTAAATACAGGGTGTGGGTCTAGGCTCCGAATATGATTTTGTCCCATTCGGTGTCGAGACCCTTGGTCCGTGGGGCCCTTGTGCTATATGACTTTTTAAGGAAATTGCAAAACGGTTAGTCGACATCACAGGAGACCGAAGAGCTGGCAGCTACCTCGGACAAAGAATTAGTCTAACTATACAAAGGGGGAACGCTGCCAGTATCTTCAGAACCTTGCCTAAAGGGACTCCTTTTAATAATATATTTTAGTTAGGTTATTATATTTTTTAAGGTTTTTAGTTTTAGGTTCATTATAATTTGTTTATAATAATATGTTTAGTTTAGTTTTAGTTTTAGAAGTTCTGAATTTATATGGAACCTTCCATTTTCTTATTTTTACCACATCATGTTATATCATAATAACTTCGAGGAAAGTCTAAGCCCCCTAATAAAGCGCTCTTTCAGTATTTCCTATTATATTGTAATATCTGAGATGATGATAATTCCCAGTTCGTCCTAGCCCATTTTATAAATTTAATTAAAACTTCATAAAATAATTTTAGCTTTTGCGTGTAATTCCAAGATTTTAATAAGTACATAACTAATTATTTTTTCTCTTTTGTTTTCATATTCATTAATCTTTAATTTGTTTCTTCTACCCACAGAATTATAATGTCCTTTTTTTACTTTTACAAAAATCTAAGGTGGGCACGAGAATAAAATGTTTTTATATTTTCATACGAAGAAATAGCGATTTCCAGAGGATATAAATATCATAAATACATTCGAACGAAGCCGCGGTCTCAGCCAATATTAACAAGACTATTATGGTAAGCCGATGTTTTAAATGAGGTGGGTACAATTGAACAGCTTTGTGAAATGTCTGGAGTATGAAGTCAATCACAGATATAAATCTAAATAGATACCTGTTTAAAATAGATACCTTTATAAAACAAAATCTAAGACTATAAGATACTAGCGTATGAATACATTTTTGGGACTAACAGCTTCATTCAGTCAGTTTCTGAAACGCATTTTTAAGTTAATGAGACATTAAATTATAGCTATAACTGTCAAACTAAAGGAGATAAAAAGAGAACTTGAGACCTAATGTGGAAATAAAATTAAAACCCGTTTCAGAAACTGGTTGTTAGTCAGATGTTTGTATAAAAATAGTATCAAACTAAGCAAAGCTTTTACTATGGGTACTGATAACTGTTCATTACACTTTTTAGGGTTCCGTAGCCAAATGGCAAAAAACGGAACCCTTATAGATTCGTCATGTCTGTCTGTTTGTCTGTCCGTCCGCATGTCACAGTCACTTTTTTCCGAAACTATAAGAACTATACGGCATTAAGATTTTTACACAAAAATAGAAAAAAAAAAATTGGGGGTTCCCCATACTTAGAACTGAAACTCAAAAAATTTTTTTTTCATCAACCCATAGGTAGTGTGGTGTATCTATGGATATGTCTTCGAAAATGATATTGAGGTTTCTAAAATCTAAACTGAATAGTTTGCGCGAGAGACCCCCCTGTAACTTCTAAAATAAGAGAATGATAAAACTAAAAAATATATGATGTACAATACCATACAAAATTCCAACGAAAATTGGTTTGAACAAGATCTAGTCAGTAGTTTTTTTTTAATACGTCATAAATCTTAAACCGCATTTGCTGCTACGGAACCCTTCATGGGCGAGTCTGACTCGCACTTGGCCGCTTTTTTAAAATAAATTTACCGCATACGTATCATTTTGAAATTTTAAGTAGTTTTTGTTTATTGTCGTCTATTTCGATTTATATCTTGTATGTAGATGATAGTTGCACGGTTATAAACCCGTTCTGCTCACAACTCACTCCGCGAACAAGATCAAAGTTTGTTATTATTATATCACTTTACTAACACCTTACGATTTTTTGTTACGACAAATCGTATTGTAAAAAAAATTAAAAATATTTATTATTAAGCCTTTTTCTTCGAAACCAAATTCTTCGAAACCAAATATTTTATGCCAGTTTTCACCAACGCCTCCTAACGTTATGAATGGATATGGAATAATTTGTATGACATTTTGTTGTCTTATGGTTTATTCCTACCGCTAGGGGGCATTTTGGTTTATAAAATGCACTTGTTGTTCGAACTGTCACAAAATATCCCTTACGACGACGTACCATCGGGCAAAGGCCTACAAGTACTTCCATTGTCCTCTACCTAGAGCATTTTTTATTTTATGGATATGGTAAATGTTTCATTCCTAACCATAAGATAGTTAATAATAATAATAATTTCCATCTGTTTAAAAATTATATCCATTAATTTAAAAGTCTAAATTGCTTTATTATAATGGAACCTGGCGTGCGCTTAGACAAGTGTTTTACAATGTTAGATATATTTTTTTATCTATAAACTTTTGAAATTTTATAATCATTGATGAGGAGAAATGCCGAAAGACACTCTGTCAATATAGGTCTTTTTTCACTTGCCAAACAATGTATTTAAATACAAAAAATAATGTAGGAGTACGTTTTTTTTTAAATAAGTAATTGCAAACAATCTCTCTAATCTTAGATCAGTACATATAATTCAGATTATTAATTCATTTTCATTATTTCATTCATTATTAATTCAGATCAGTATTAGAATTGTTGTAGAATACATATTTCATTGTTTTGTTTTAAATAAAGCCATGTACGAATCTCTACGACACCTTTCTAATTTTGCTCTAATGAATCTAAACTGGTCAAGTGTTTGTCATTTGTGGTGGCAACGTACAGAACGATCAAGCAAAAAAATAATAAATAAATTGAAAAAAGGAAAACTAGATAAATGTAGAGCTCAGTGTATGTTTTTCTGTGAAAGTTGTTATTTGATTAAATAAAGATTATTATTATTATCATATTTGAAATAATCTATTTACTATCAACGTAATATCGTATCGTATGAAACAGACCTCGATGCGGTTCAGTAACTCGAAGCTACGCGGCGGCAGCGCACAGTCGCACCGTAGCTACGGGCTACGTGCTACGAGCAGCGTAGCTCCGCTTGAAAGAGTTCACGTAACTACGACTCCCGTAGAAAACATCTTTCGTAGCGTTTGTTGTGACAAACGAGAACTCCTTATTTTATTGTTATCCTAGTAACAAAGTTGCGTGACTATAATGGTTGATAAATAGTAGCCATTTTTTGTTACTAAGGCTTTTTTTTCTGTTGTAAATTATTATGGAGGGTCGGTTTCACCGCCCCCGAACACCTTATTCGATAAATAAAATGACAGTTTTTGACAATTCTAGTATGAATTTGACGTTTTTTAATTGGTAATTAGCCTTTTCGGGACTTTATTAGCCAGTGGTAAAACCTGGTGGCTATAACCTTTCTGTAGTAAATAATTTTGGTAAATAGAACGAAATAAGCCTGTTTTGCGCCATTTTTTGTATTTATGTCTTATTATATGAGTTTGATATTATTTACATGCCAAAATGATATTTGTTTATAATTTAGACTGTGTAAATGTTTTGAAATAATTATGTTAATTTATTATTGCGTGTTTGTTTGTATGCTAAATTAGTAGTCGTTTTCAAGTACATGCTGTTGAAGGTTAGTCTCTCGAGTTCCCATTTTAGATTAGTCAATAACTGTCGACCTAGGAACGTTTACCATACCAAAATAACTAAGGTTATGTATCCATAATTCTTCAAAATACTTGATTAAACCAGGAACTTGCTCACACATACCAACGCTGTCTCCGGTGTTGCCAGAATCAACAAAGGACAATAAGCAATGAAGCTTATTGACGTACCGGTACGTAGTACTATTTATTATTCTGTGATACCTACCGGGGAGAAACTACAGCTGTGTTTGAACTCACAAAGAATTTAATCAGAAAAAAAATTTGACGTAGTAGTCCGCATATTGACAATAATAGGCAAACCACATAGCCACTGACGGGCCTTTAGTGATGTCGTTCACACAAATATATGAAACTAGCTGTTACCCGCGGCTTCGCCCGCGTAAAAATTGCCCCTGACAATATGTATACAAATTTTCATTATGATCGGCTGCTTAGTTAAGCCGTGAAAGAATAACAAACAAACAAACTCACTTTCTCATTTATAATATTAGAATGATAGAGATGCTCCAGCGTTGTTCCCGACCCGCTGCCTCTGGCTGTGTTTTGCTCTTATGCAGTGAAGACGTGACGTCCCGGAGAAAAACTTATTGAATATATGATCTTTATAATGATTAATGAACAGCCAGCGGCATAAATATTATGTTGTCACTTTTCATTATAACATTGTTGAAATGTTCGCTCAAATCAAGTCTTCAGTAATCCAAATGATAAGTGACAGTGACAAAGTACTGAAGTGACAACATATTTCAGAATATAAAATCGTTGCAGAAATTGTGCTAAACGAACGAAGATGTAGGTACTTTATGAGTAGGTAATTTTTCGTTGATTCTGAATAAATCTGAGGTAAATAATTTTTAATTACAAAACGCCATTTTATTAATTAGTGAGATGTTTAGAACGGGAATCGAACCCAACACATAACAGATTTTTTTCATCATTATCAGCTCGGTAATATCACGTAATAGCGTCAAATTTTGGATTTTCAAATAATATATTATAGTGATATTTTAACAGGTCCCTTGTAACTTTCAGTTACTCTATCTGTATGTCTACGTGTACATCCGACAGACAAGTAACTATACCACAATTTGGCAGTCAGTTGCACCTTTCAAGTCGGAAGGCTGGGCCAGGTTGGCCCCAAAGGTTTCAGTGGTGAGGAGAAATAAAAGAAGGTGTTCGAAAGTTATAGTTTATATTAGATTTATAATAAGATATGTAGTCTACAAAATTTCACAAATTTTCACAACGTTATTTGAACCTAAAGCGTCTACCCATTTTATTACGAAAATAAAATTATCGAAATCACTGGATCTACGAACGGCGGGGGCTGATTTTACGCAAACATTATTTTTTAAAATATAATCTAATAGGCATATCATCTCGTCTTTATGAGTTAAGTCAAAACTAATAACGGTAAAAAAATAAAAAAATATCAATCCGTAAAACCGGCCCCCGGAAACGCAACAACGCCGCTCCGGTACATATACAAACATATTTATTATAATATCGTTATATTTAACTAGAGTTATACAGAATAATGATTCCTATGAAATATAATTATGCATTCTTTAAATTTATTCAATAATATAATAATAATACTTAATAAGTATCAATAGGTAATGGTTATTCAATGTCGAGCTACGGACTACTATATTTATAGTAATGAGTGTTGTATTTATCGTTTAATTATTAATTATTAAATTTATTATTATTCGATAGGTATCATAACCAGAAAACGAACGTACGGCAGCCTCGGCCCGACTCGGGCACACATAATCACAAAAAAACATCGTCAACACATAAAATAATATCAATAATAATAATCATACAGATAAAAATCATCCATAAAAACATTATAATAAAAATCTAAACATTAAAACACACTTAAAACAAACATTATATTAATATTATCATAATCATAGTGTGTACGTATGTATAATATCATTTAAGCAGATAATCGTATAAGTAGTCAAGTAAGTGAGCATGGCGCGCGGGCGACGGGGCGCGGCGTGGTCGCGCGGCGGAGTCGCGCGGCGGCCGCGCGTGGCGGCTCACTCACATTAGTCTACGGCGCGGCGCGGGCCGGCACTCCACAACCACAATCAACGCATTACCTAAAACAACACATTAGCTAGGCGCCCGAGGGCGCTACTACACTACTCTAGCTAGACTCTGAACATACAACACGGCCGCGCGCCCGCTCCCGCGCCGCCCGTCCCGAGCCCTATTATATTATTATAATATCTTAATACTTTACGCTATTACATTAGTTAAGCTTTATAAATTTTCGATTTCTCATTTACGCTATCAATAATAATTATACAACTTTTTTTAAATTTTATGTTTTTTTTTCGAAATTCTATCGTAACGTATCATCGACTCTCTCTGCGGCGACGAGCGCTGCATGCGCTCGGCGACCTAATAAAAACGTTCATAATAAGAAAATATATCGTGAACAACTCTGCCGACTTACGATAGGTTCGGCGCGGCGGACGGGCCGTGCCGGCGAGGCGCCGACTTTTGGCACCAGGATTTCGATTACGCGATTTTTTATTCATTTAATATTTTTATAACGATTCGAGTATAAAAGATCGATCCCTACTACGAGAACGCGCGACTCGCCGTGAGCCGCGTGCGGCGGGCGGGCTGCGAACGGCCGGCCCTCGCCCGCGGCTGCGACCGACTCCACGCGGCGCATCAAGCGCTTACGAGATGATGCGGATGGCCTGCATCGCGGGCGCCGAGCAGGCGGGGCACGGGGCGCCGCCGGCCGCCAGTCGCTGCGCGCACTCCAGGCAGAACAAGTTGTGGCCGCACGGCACCAGCGCGGCCGCGACGCCGCGGTCGCCGCACACCGTGCAAGCGCGCGCCGGCGACGCCGCGGGCGACGGCCGTGTCGGCCCCCACGCCCACACGCCGGCCGTGCCGCCGCTGGGCGACTCGAACGATGGTGATTCACCCAGGCCTTCGTCGCGCTCTGTCGATGACCAGATGCCGAGCAGGTCCCCGAGTCGCGCCGAAGATCCTCCCGAGGAGCACGAGCCGGCCGACGAGAACGCCGCCTCCTGCTCAGGCCGCAGCAGCGACGCGATGCCGGCGCGATACAGCTGTGCGAGCGGCTCTCCTTCTGCGGGAGTGGTGTTGGCGCCACCAGCGGCGCCAGTGCGGAGGGCAATGTGCGCTTCGATCTCTTTCCGAGCAGCCTCCACGCTCTCAGGCAGTCCCGTCACCTCGAAGACTGGTTCGCGCTCGCGTGACGGTGTCACTATGTATGTGTGTGTTGTGTGCTGGATGCGCTTGATGGTGGCCCCCTTGGGGCCGACGACGAGGCCGACGACGCGGTAGGGCACGCGCACCTGCGCGGTGACGTGTCCAGGCGCACCGGCGGGCGGCGGCGGCGCGGCGCCGCACTTGCGCGACGCGCGGATCTGCGAGAAGTGCTCGGCGGCGGAGAGGATCTCGCGCTTGGCGCGCGCCACGTCCTCCTTGCGGCCGGTCACCACGAACACGGGCTCCTCGCCGCGCACCGGTGTCTTGATGTATGTGTTGGTCTTTGCTCGTAGAGCTTTGATTTTGCATCCTGGAACAAGAGAGAAGTTGATGTATAAATAAATGATAGAATTATTTACACGTGTGTTGGGTTTGTATCCCGCAGAATGTGGGTTTAATTTCGAGGTTTGTGCATACATAAGTAACATTCATAGCGGTCGTGACATTGTATCGCGTTGAAGGCCATTATACGAAATTCGGGTGAAGCGAAGTTGGTTCCGTTCTGGTAAAGCGAAGTTGGTTTGGAGTATGTTTCTCATTAAGGCGGCGAGTCCATGCGGCTGCCGCCATCTGCAAGCAAGCGCCGCCGTACGTCAAAAGGCGCGTGGTCGCCCTACGCAGTGGACGCGACCGGTTAAGCCGAATAACGTAATGATCGCTTAAATACGCAATTCCTTTAGTGAAATGTACATTCAGCTCACAACTGAATATTCTGAAATAATATATCAGTTTGAATTTGGTACAGATACGCCGTAAGATTGTTTCCTTTAGCTTTGCATATTCCGAATCAGTAAGAAGGAAAGCGGCACGTGTAGCCGAGCCACCCCCGGCACCCTTCCTGCACCGACGCGTGCTTTATTTGTATGTCTGTCTCCCTCATCTTACCCCAATGCGGCAAAACAACGAAGCTCACAGCATCTTGATTTACCAAATAATGTATTGCAGAGCTCGGCAACGGACACTTTAGTTCTAGAGTACGTAATAAACGTCGAATTTCGGTATTATATTGACATACTACATATAATGTACACATGGAAAAAATATATTTTGTAAATAGCAAGATAACCTTTATACTATAATTCATAATGCATAGCTCATACATAAAATGTTGTCCTGAAGAGATCTGAAACTTGAAAGGAGTGTTCTTTGTATGCTGAAAGCATACGATAAGATAGGATAACGGGAAAACAAACACACAAACGAAGTTGCTTTAATTGTAACCCTTTAACTTAATTTTCGTTTAAAAATGGTTAATTGTACTAATATTTTCTCGATTTTGTGTGCACTTTCAGCATATAGAACCGGCTCGTCACACAGAACAATAGGTACCTGAGTTATCTTCATCGGTAACAAATGGGAAAAGCCTAACAATAGAGGGTAGTTTCGTGAATCACAGGTCGTTGCACCCGAAATCTAGCCTAAAGCACCCGTAAACGACTATACGACCAATCCCTGTATAATTTGAGTTCAAAATTGTTCACGTCTACAAAAAAAATATTCCTTTAATTTCAGACTTAATACAATGGAGTTAAAAATCAAAATTGAATAGCCAGGGAGATCAATTAGAAAAACCGACGGGGTTGAAGTGGTAAGGGATCGTTTTTCGATATGATTCAAATTAGACCAATTGTTTGCGGATTGATTAATATGGGGGTCAGGTTGCGATAATTAATTTAGCTCCAGATATTTCCCGTGAATCTGTTCATAAAAGCATTAACTAGCTATGGTTACGGCTTCGCTCACCTAGATGTCGTTATTCCTATGTATTATGTTAAAATTGGTTCCGTGCGCATTGGTAGGTACGTTCGGCATCAGAAGGCTCGGGTTCTATTCCCGTACGGAGTAAACATTTGTTTTTGTCTCGACTCTGGATGTTATTACCTGTACCTTATTTCAAGTCATTTTTATATTAACTTTCGTGTTTATATTAGTAAGGATAGTTTGTGTTCATCATAAAATAACCTGAATTGAAGTAGAGTTTTAAAGTTATTCAAATAAATATAATACCAGAGACTATTGTAAATTGTAGACAAAGATCTAGACTTTCAGATCGCCTACTTAACTATCATCTGGCTGGCAGCCAGCGGCTCTTGCTATCTAGACAAATTAGCATGTAGCTCGGAAGCTATTTTAGCCACCTCTGAATTATGCACTCCTGGTATGCCTCGAGAATATTTTTTTTATTTAGTTTTTTTTTAAATGCTTATCTGTTTGCTTAAGCTACATTCAGACATGACTTTCCGATTAATCGCCTAGACATAAGTGCACGGCGACTAGTTTCTCAATATCTGAATTAAATTATAAAATTACGTCGAGCGAGGAGAGTACCAAAGATCATTGCTCGGCGAGCCAACATGTCTGGTGGCTTTATATCAATAAAAAAAGTCTCGAAGTTATAAAATTATTATGTAATATCGCATATTTTAAAATGGGTCATAATAGCAAATGATATTTGTAATTATTATTAAAATATTACACAAAATATTCAATAAATTAAATACGATGTTTTGGTGGTTCACCGACGACCGAACGCGTAAACTCTCTACAATCGCGTAGCCGCTCGACTCGTAGCGAAAACACGTAGACTTCGTTAGGTACAACAGATTTTCTTTTAAATTATCGTCATTATCATAAAATGTTTTAAAATACAAATAAGTTTGGTTTAAAACAGAAATTTTATTGTTAGTTTTCACACCGAATATTATAAATTGTTAACAAAGCTTTCAAGACAAGCTTTTTAAAAGCTGTGCTAGTGAAATGATCATAGCACATATAAAATATGCATTCGACGTTAAGCTTGTATGTCGAGTGTCATTTTATCTGCATAAAATATAACCACGTGCTACGCGGCGTCTACGCGGCTACGGGCACTGCACTCTACGGCGTAGCAATCAGGTCAGTGCGCCTCGTGCCGGCCCCCCGCACCGCCCCCTCGGTCGCTACGGCCGCCTGCAGTCATACGATTTGGATTGTAATTATTCGGGTATATGTATTTATTCTCGTAATTTTATAAGAAATACGAATATTGAAAGGTTTTCTTATTAGGATGAAGGTTCCTAATTCTACAGTAATCTTTTTAGTTTGACGATGAGAGGGATGGATGTGTGAATGAATGTCACACTTTCGTGCAAAAACGGCTTTACAGATTTGCTTGAAATTTGGTACACACCTAGTTTATAGCCTGGACACTTTACAAAGATAATCTGGGTACACTAACTAATAATCATAAAAAGCTGTGTTAATGACAATGAATATAACTTTTTGACACATCAAAGTGTATCAGATCGTTGGCCAAACTTCGTGAACTTTCCGAAGTGACGCAAGCAAAGTTAAACAAAGGTATTTTGAAAATTTCCTCAAAAGTCCTTTGAGTTCCGTTACGTTACATCACTAAGTTGAAAAGGCGAATGTTTGTGTACTTTTTGTGAACATAATTTATTGAATACATACTTCTCGAATTTCTTATGCAACTTTTTGATGTTTTGTTTACAGACTGTTTGAACTGTTATGTAATGTACTGGCTTTCAGACTTTTAACATTTTTTTTTAATAATTGATGTAATATTTAACAAGGCTGTTTTAACCACTTCCGAATAGTTTATTTGTTACTGATTTGCAGTTCTTATATGACTTTTCTTATTAGACAAATATCTTAACCGGAATTTTATTAGCAAGTGGTAAAACTGAACCTAAGCGAAATTATAACTTTCACATAGAGTTCACTTATTTACGACACATAAAATAATATTATTAAAGTACCAAGGTGGCATAAAAATAAGGGTATGGTCCGCCTGATCGATAAGCGGTTGTCGCCAATAGGCGGCTGTAATACTGAGGGTGCGTTCGCGTGCCAACATAGTAAAAGAAATCATTGCGCCGATAACAGACTTTAAGGCAACGTTCTTTGATCTTTTGTTGAAATTACTTCCCCAGTTGAGCAATTTACGAGCACAATATCCAAACCTTTCCTTCCTATTACACTATTCGTTTGTATACAAAGCAGTGACAGCGACTTCGCTCGCCAATGCATGGCGTTTTTCCGACGCTAACCTGCAGTAAATGTTTTTTTTATCATTTCATCCCGCAGGCAACCAAACAAGCGGGTCACCTGATGAGGCACTACCAATGCGTTGCTTGCTACAAGCACAGAATAATAAATAGTACTACGTACTACAAGGAAGGCACTAAAAAGAAATAAGGAAAAGATGGGAAAGGAGTTGACAGATTTGCTTGGATTTTTTCACATAGGTAGTTTATAACCTGGACTGGATTTTCTACAAACAGGTTAGATTGTATCCCGGATATCAGTCAGGGAAGGGCAATTTTGCGAGTATATTATTATACCAAAATTTTTAGAAACTTTTTTTACGAAAATTATTTACAAAAAAATAATGAAACCTACTACGACCTCAAAATACTTTCAGGTTGCAGCCAGCCTACATTGATTTATTAAATTTTCACCACACTATCTCCTGAATACCTAGTGCCATGTTAGTGACACCCAACCTTATGACAATGCATTTAAGAGCTATATTACAACGTTTTTGCATTGTGAGTGACTTGTTAAACAGACATTGACAAGGGTAGACACGTCCGAGTTAGTTTGAAGCAAGAAATTGTCTTAATTAACTATTGGTATTATATACCATATAATTTTATATATTTCTCATAATGTTGCTGAAAAGTTAAAATAGGCTGTATTACAAAGGCGTAAGGTCCATAATGTATTAATCAACATGTCTATTTACAAAAATCATCTTGTTGATCAATCATCAATATTTTAATAAATACAATTCATTCAGCGACTATATATAAATATTTATAATATATAATAATTTATTTATATATGTGAAAGGTTGTTGACCCGCCTAATATGATGGCTCCACGTGTATAAGAATCTTAATCCCATTAACATTATTAATAAAGAATTAGCCTTAGCGACTGAATAACGTGAATCATTTACAAAGAGAATTCTAAATTATAGAGATCCTTGGCATCTCCACAAAAGTACTTTTGACAATCCTAACAAATCAAATTATTTCCTACGTTGTTTTAAGAATCTAAAATTGAGTATCCTTCTATATTAGATTGCTCATATCTGGGTCAACAGAAACATGTAGCTATACATGTATCCGCTTAGCGGAGCAAAGGAAAACACCGAAAAGCGTAGTCATTCTGAATAATGAACAAGACAAAGCCTCTGCCGTCTCGTTTGCACATCATCCTTCTCTTTTTATCTGTATTTTATATATTTTACTTTGATTAAGCGATCTTGATGTTCTTGATTAATTTTCGTTTCGTTAGTTTATCATCACAAGTAAACACTTCTTTTTATTTTAGCGTCGGCCTTCCAAATATTTTTTTAAATAAATTTATTACCTATTATAAAAAAATATAATTTCTCTACTCAAAGTAGGTACCAGGTTCCCGAGAGAGACGAGTGATCGATACCTGTCTGTAAGTCTTTTTTGCGGACCGCAAGAGGGTCCGTCGAAAGTTAAACTACGAACGCGTTTATTTTATGTGTAAACACGTAAACTGAAAATGTCCTATATAACTGTTTCATTTCTAATAAATTTATACAGTCAACGAAATTATAATTGTACATTAAGTTTATCATGGATATTGAGCCGAATATATTTCATGGGGAGCAGATAAACTTTACGATGTTATAAAAGTGAGTAGCGCTCGCGAACACTGAAAGCATGAAAAACTTGGTGGATAAAGAAAATTCTTCCAATAGGAGTCCGCCGCGACTGTCACCAGGCGAGAATAAATCACAGGAGGCCGCTACAACAACAGTAGGCTGAGCAGGGGTGGCCAACCTCGCGACCGGGCCGCTCAAGCTGTTTTCCCGCGCGCCCTACGCTACAGCTGTTTCCATATACAATGCTATAGTCACGCTTCCTGCCCATAATGGATGTCGGGAACGCGTTTCCATCTATTCTACTTTCTCGACTCTTTGTACGATTCTGGATACGATGTTATATACGCGCTCATAATATTATTCTATGATTTATTATCCGCGATGTTTTTTTTTTCAGAGGTAACAAATGATAAGTCGGCCAGCGCGTTCATCATTTCGTCACAAGAGCGTTTTGGCGGCGCGCCAAACTGACGCAGATATCGTCAGATTGCAAAGTGAACCACAATGAACTCCGACAAAAACCGTCAACACTTAGCGAATTGGACAAACAATCTAGAATGAGATGTGTGCGATACAAATAATGATGTTTGTACAAGTGAGCGAATATTTGATTTAGTTAAATAGCTTGTGTTTCTTGACAAATCTTTTTGTCACCAAATATGAGGACTAATGCCACGTGCGGTCACTCTTTGTATTTCAGATGACGTCACGTTGCACACCTTAAACCATGAAGGAGATACTAAGCCTTAAACTAACTAATAGATGGTCAAGTGCAGGAGAGATTTGAGCATATCTCAAGTAAGTTATTGTTAAAATGCAGATCTATTTAGTTATTTTCTTAAGTATATGGTATAAAGGAATAAGTCATAAATTCTACTACGCCAAAGCCTACTAAAGCCTGATCATACGTTATCTATGTAATGTACCGAGTCAGCCTTAGGGCTAGTATATCAAGTTACGAGTCATAAGGGAGTCCTACCAATGTTTCCCAATTCTCCCTTCAGATTTTCAGAACATTATCTGGATCTTAGGATGACCAAATTGTCGCATGCGGAAAGTTTCCTTAGGCGGCGCGTGTGTGCGGGGTGCGAGGGGGGCGCGGCGCCGCAAGGGCGCGTGGTGTCGCACCCCCGCGATCGATACCGGTCAACGACCCCGGCAGCGGTCCGCGACCGGTGCATTGCGATCCAGCCGGTCGCGAATTTAACCCACATTCGCCGCGCGGCGCGACCGCGTGATCGCGCCGAGACCGCCCTACTAATTACAAAACGCAGATTACGTACGAGTATGCAGTGTTTTAATGTGGGTCACGAAAGGGGTTCATTTTAATACGTTTCTTTTTTGTGACCCCAAACCCAAAGCTTGGGAGTTCGTTGCCATTTCTTGTTGTTGTATACAGTAATTTTTTTATAATAATATGGAATAATAAATTTGTTGGAGCATACGAATAGTTAACAAAAGAATATTTTTTTTTGATATTTCACTTATGAAGTAAATCCGGGCTGAATAAAGCAATCCTACCCTAAAATGCAATCTTTATTAAAAAATTATACCAAACCATATAATGGCTATGAAACGCGAATCATCATCATTTGGGAAAACCGCCTAAAATTATGGTTACCCAAGGAAATTTAGCGCGCAGGGGAAAATTTCCTGGTGTTTTCGAGCGGCCATTGCACTCCGCTTACATAACACCAGGGCTACAGAGGTATCAGGAGGTAGGCCGACGCTCGGGGCCATTCAGTCCCAAACAGGCGCAATGCCCGTCCCGAATCGACCCAAAAACAACCTTAAGACGACAATAATAGATTCTATATTTAACGACTTAACAGGTGAAGATAGGCGCTGTGGTATGATTAATGATGCGTCTTAGCGGTTGTGGGTGACACAGAGGGGTGTGGTGCGGGGTGCGGGGAATTTGGGGGTTGATCGAACTGAAATTGGCAGCGTTCAACGCCCGGCCAACATTTGTTTTACTAAAGTAATTTGTCACGGATAGAACCCTGGCTTGTAATTTTAATTTTTGTAATATTCTATACAATTTTTTTTTCGTAATGGCTAGTGTTCAGAGGTTTCATTGATTTTTCCATTATTTTTATTTGAGGTATTCTATGGCTTTTTTTTTCTTAATGGCCAGTATTTGGAGGTTTTACTGATTTTTTTTTTATTTGAGGAATTCTATGGTTTTTTTCTTAATGGCCAGTGTTCGGAGGTTTTACATCGTTACAAAGGATTCCATCCAACATAATTTATTTCGTATCTTTAAAACGTTTTAATAAAACAAAAGATTCTTTACTGTTCAAATTTAGTTACATTTGAATATGGAACAGTTGGAAGCGCTTAAATGAAAACCAAATAAATCTTTAAACTAATGTCAATCATAAAACAAACATCTTAAGATATAAAATACACAGATGATAATTTGACATATGACTTTACACTTCTCATAGTGATTGGACGTTGAATAAATAACTTTAAGCAATTAGAGACCTTGTCCAGTTAGCAATAAACGTTAATTTCATTTACGTTCCAATAACGAGTTGATACATTACGAGAGTGAAGATTGACACGTGGCGTCTAGGGAATGTCGCGGGTGTGTGAATGAGAAAGTTGTAGTGCATTTCACTCTGATTGCCCGAGATAGACATCTTCCCGACGAAAGGGAAATGGTGAGCCGAGTCCGTGGTTATTTTGGTAGATGCGCCTTTTTGTAGTCATTTTAGATCACTTGAAAATTCAGATAGCGTAAGGGCCTTATTAACTTTGACTAACGTGCGAAAATTCCTGCTCCTTTTTTGTATTTTTTTTTATACGTGACCAATCATAAATGTAACTTATCAGCGACAATTCGGGTTATCCCGGAGTACAATGAAGTACAGCGGCATAAATATCTTGTCACCTTAGAACAGTCAACCAATGTAAGAGGTGAGCAGGTTAGAGAGCTAAGAACAAAGATTTTTATGCTAATAAATGTAAACATCGTTAAGAAACTTTGTAATTAGGTACATATTGATTAATAAAGTCCCTTCACACAAAATATAGAAAACTTTAATATTATTTATGACCCCCACGTCTTTCATTGGCGGAGTAAGTATTCCTTGTCACTTTTGTTTATCATTTCAATTAATTATTGAAGACATTTGAGTCATGTCAACGATCTTATAGTGACAAAGTACTAATGTGGCAATATATTGTCACTGACTGTACACACAGGGTATTGCTGTGTTGCAATTGCAATGCAATGTTTAGTATACTGTTAATTTGGAGACCAGTGTTGTCATATGCACTCGAATGCATGTGCAATGCTCACTAAATATATGAAAGTTTAGATGTGTGTGACCCAATAACGTAGAAACAGCTTTGGATGTTATAATTGGTATTAACATTGAATACACAGGATATTATCCAGGAAAATTCAAGTCCCTGTTCTGTCATTTAACTTTAACCCGGTCAACGCCATGTGTATAGTTTTCGATAGACAAATGTATAGTTTGGGGTCGAAAACTATACATTTATGTATCAAAAACTATACATATTGCTGCAAGCTTGTTAAGTATGAGAGATATGACATCTATGCGAGCGAAGCTGTGGGTATATTTAGTTTGCACTAATATTATTGTGAAAGGATGTTTGTTTGTTTGTCATTCGGGGACAGCAATGTTGACATGATTTTTAACGATGACTTAAGGTCCAAAAACCGCTGGCATTAGCTATAAATAACTTTGAAAATACTTATCACTTTCTTGATAACTTGAACATATTTGCAATTGGTTTTTACCTGAAAAAGGAGAAAGCAATCATTAGTAAAGAATTTTAATTAAATAACACAACAATATTGTTTTACTTTTGCAATTTCGACCCTATAGAGTAGAACATAAGAATAGTATACATATACAATACTATGTATAAAGCTGGATGTACACTTGATTATACAATAGGAATACAGAAAAATAAAATACCTACAAAAAATTTAGTGCTTATACAATTTGTTTTTAATCTAATAATCAAATCGTGGATGTAGGTAAGTAAAAGTTGCGACAAGGTCAAATTGTAAGTGAAATATACTAAACAGTATCTAGACTTCATAAAGATAGACTGGTCGTAGGCAGAAAGACGAAAATGAAAACGTTTACATAGAGAGTCAGCTTTCACAGAAACACACAACAGTGATATTCAGCATTTTATTAATATAAGATAAATTTAATTAACTATTCTCTTTCTCTCTCTCTCTCTCTACTCAGAAACAAAACATAGTCAAGAATAATTGTGACATCTTTTCCAGCATCGTTGTCGTTACAATTTGACATAAAGAAATGTCTATTACAGATGTACAAGGATGTTAATGAACGTGAGTGACGTTCGTAGGAGGGCGTTACTGTGGCATATTTTCATACATTTTGTCAAAGGCGAACTGTCAAAAAGTGACATACAATATGAACGAGAGTTGTAGTTCCAATTTCGGCCACGTTCATAAATACCATTGTAGCACTATATGTATACATGTTTTAAGTCACACAAACAAATACTATGCAGTATAATTGCTTCATTCATTCACGGATAAGAATTCTGGTATGGCCTATATTTTAAATACACACAGCTGAATCGCAATTGAATAAGCATATGCCAATTTTTAACACATTTTGTTAATAGTAATGACACTAATTCGTTGTCTAATGTTTACGTTAAAGCGATACTGAAATTTGCTCAGCTGATTAAAAACTTAATCGTAATCAAACTTGGATGGGTCACAAATGAACCAGATTGACATTACATTTATTTTACACTAGCGAAACCCGCGCAACTTTGGTTGTGTGTATCTGGCTATCCCGTGGGAAATCCTTTTTTATCGGATGCTTACGTCATACAAAACAAAAAATTTAGACGATGACTTTGAAAAGAACACTCCAAATTTCAGGTCTCTACGATAAGCGGTTTAGACTATGCGTTGATCCGTCATTCAGTCAATCAGGACAAATCATTTTATATGTACAGGTTACTGTTTTATATATTTGTGTACAGCAAAAAATATGCCGCATGGCCCTCTCACTGTGAGCTGTCGGATCGCGTTACAGCAAACTACTTTATTACTTATATCCTGACATCAAAATAAGATATTTGGAACACTAAAACCATGGTAGGTCCCATTCCCATCCCATATCAATGTCGTGTCCGTAAGGTTATTAAGGTGGTCTACAAAAAGAGCCGTCATGTAGGTCTGGCAGTTTTAAATTATAGTCTTGTAGGACTTTTTAAAAATATCATGTGGGGTATTGCATGTGTGAATGAACAAGCAAGCCAACCAGTATTTTTATTGGGTTTAAAGATTTCGAGTGTTTAGGAGTGTAAGTAAAAGTTGTCAGTTCCGATTGTCGTCGATAAATAACAGCCGTCAATGACCATCAGGTGGTCTGAAAAGTTGGATACAGCAAATTTTCACATCATCTAAACTAAAATTTTAACAGAATTGTACAACTGTGCCTACCCTTTCGATATGTAAGAAGACGATTTTTAGTGTCGGTGTTTCATCGACTGTGACGAATACGAAATTACGAATTACAATATTTTTTGTGCCAATTACACATACCTAGTACATTTTTTATAAACCCATTTTTAGTTAAACGTGACTTGACCTTACTGGTATTTTGGCCTATCTTCGTATATATTTGGGAATGACGCGATATGTGAACCTGCGACCCAGGCAACCACCAATTCACCACCGAGCTGTCTGGTGGTATGAAATTGGGCAATTTGATGAATAAATCCAAGTGTAGTCTAAAATCATCAATGCGAACAAAGTCGCGATCACAGTTTAGTATTAATAATTAAAAAGAACATTAGTAATATGGGCGTGGGTGTCAGATAAAAAAATGTAATATCCCGTGACGTCAGCACACGTGGAACCCATTCCTGTCGTGATTAGGGGCCCAAGGCTGTCCGCGGGAGTACAACATGCTACGATTATTATAATACCACATATTTCGTATAGTCAGCCAATAAAAGAGATGAACAAGGCCGTAAATATTATGAAATTATCTACATATTGCGTGAAGGGATTTACTCGACTTTTCATTTATCAATAGTACCTCTTCATATTGTATCCTCTTAATATTGTAACGAGGCGTGCGTCCCGGGAATCGAACTCGGGGCGGAGCCTTGGTTAACAGAGGAGACAGGGGAGGCCACTCTCGGGCGGAGGAATCGAACCACCTGGCCGGAATCGCCTGCTGCCTCCAGGAAACTCTCTGAAGCCTCCAGCGAGGCGACAGGAGGTCGTATGAGTGCCGTATTATGTGAGACTGGGGTGAATGAGGGTTGAGAGAGAAAACAGAGGTACAAACAGAGTAACAATGGTTTATTGCTTAGTCTACGACTTATGTCTAGTTTACAGTGGTATATGTACGCGAGGGGCCCGTCGCCCCTTTACATATCATAGATGGTCGATTGGACCACGGGGATCATACGGGTGTCCTGCTCCACCGGAGGGGGCTGGGACGAGTACGGATGGGCAGACGGCGCGCGGCGTACGAGATTTGCAAAAACGGGGAGTGTCGGAGACCTATGGTCACTTCGAGCCCGCTACTGCGTGAGGAATCTATGCGGGACGTCGGAACAGGATCCGGGATTGGATAGCTTAACAGGTAGGGGGGAAGTGATCGGGGTTACAGCCTAGTCTAGCTAGCGAAACTGTGCGGGGTGAGGCGAATCAGAATTCAACCAGCTCGCTCCAACCCTTGGGTTGGATCTCACCCCGCGCTATGGACCTAGGATGCCTATCCTATTCTAGTCGCGGGGCTAATCAGCGCAAGGGAGAGGCGAATCAGAATACAACCAGCTCGCTCCGACCGTTAGGTCAGGTCCCTCCCTGCAGATTGACCTAGGACACCTATCTCGACCTAGCCGCGGTAGCTAATTGAACAAGGGCAAGGCGAATCAGAATACAACCAGCTCGCTCCGACTGTCGAGTCGGTTCCCGCCCTGTTGGATTACCTATGGTGCCTATGTCGGTCTAATCGCGAAGCTATACTTAGCAAAGGCGAGGCGAATCAGAATTCAACCAGCTCGCTCCGACTGTTAGGTCAGATCTCACCTTGCTACATTTACCTATGATGCCTATCCGGGTGGATATGGGAATCAAAAGGATTCGGGGTTTCACGCAGATCGGGATAGAAGGCGCGGGTAGATGTACGTGGGTAGATTTGCAATATGTTAGTGAAATCGACTTGGGGAGTTACGGAGGCGCGCGCGGCGGCGGGGCGTCGCGTCGCGCTCGGGCAGAGTAACGTCGTCCGGCAGGGGTCCCACTATGGGATGCAATTTGGACAGGGTGACGACGTACGGTAGTAGTCTCCCGGTGAGACTGAATTTGGGCAGCGTAACGAGGTATGAGGAGAGAGTGCTTACTGAAGCGTTCGCAGCGCGATGGGTCACAATCGAGTGCCCGGTGATCTGAGCCGGCGCCTGCCTTAAATAGCCGTCCGGCGGCGGTGGCGCGATGAAATCGCGGCGGGGAGTGGTAGGGACGGTGCGCGGCGCGCTGCGTCTGCCCACGCTCAAGCGGTACGCTTGTGTGCGTGTGTGTGTGGCGTTGGTTGCAACGTCACATTCTCCTCCCCCTCCGGAAGATTTTACCTGCAGGGGAAAATCACCTGATCAGCATAAAAACTGGAATAAGTGGCCTTAATGTGGGTCCACTTAAAATATACAAACGGGAATGAGGGGAGCTCATTCACAAAAAAAAACTCTTTCTCTATTTCGGTTGCCCTTTTGTGGGCGCGGGATGCCTGTCCCTGTGGTCCACTCACTACATGACCTTATTGATCGGTGGTGTTCGTTTGCCACCCGGGTTCTTAAAAAAGAAAAAGAATTCTAATTTCTACATACTTATGTATTGTGACTATTTGTCACACGGATTCTAGAAAAAAAATTATAAGTTTTACATGCTTATGTATTGTGACTGTTTGTCACCCGGATTCTAGAAAAAACAATTTTTGTGACTGTTTGTCACACGGATTCTAGAAAAAAATATAAGTTTCACATGCTTATGTATTGTGACTGTTTGTCACACGGACTCTAGAAAAACATTTATAAGTTTCACATACTTATGTATTGTGAGGAAAAAAAATTATATAAGTTTTACATACTTAAATTTGTTATCACTATTTGCAGGTTTATTACCTGTCCACACTGTGCCTGCTCTTTTGGCTATGCGTGACTTTACAACTGAACGGCGAAGCGATTAATCATTGTCTCATTTAGAGAAATAATTGTACCCACTCTGTGTTGGTTTGTTATCCTATGCAACTACCTTTATAAATCATTAGTTACTGGTTTTCCTTTCTGAAATTCACTTATGATTTACCTACCGTTCCCGGTTGCACGGGGACAAAAAAAAGGAATTTACTTGTTAGCCTCTCTCATTTATCTAATAACAGAAACCCCCCCGAACAACAAAAAACTCTAATTTAAATTAATTGCACTTTACTTATCTTTTGGTTTGAACTTGTCGGGCACGTACGATGGTCCTCGTACGAGTCCGTACCGGCTGCCCCTATATCTTGGCCTCCCGGTGCGCTTTTTCTTCTTCTTCTTGTCCTCGGGGAGCGGAGTCGCCGCGGCTGCGGCTACTTCGCTCCTCGATGGGAGTGGTAGGCCGTTGCTCGTCGGCGGGATCGGTGGCAGCGGTGGAGGCGGTGGTCGTCGGCGGCGCGGTGGTCCCTGCGCGCGTGCTGTCGGCGCGCCCTGCGCGCCCGCCGGCTGAGCGGGCGCCTGTGGGCGCGGTATCGGCGCCTTTGTGCGCCTAGGCGGCGCGTGTTGGGCACGCGCTTGGACCGTTGTGGGCGCCCGCCATGCCGGCACGGGCTGTGCGCGCGCTGGCTGGGCGGGCGCTCGTTGTCGCGTTGCCGATGGTCCCGGACTGGCCGCGTGCCATGTTGGCTGGCACGAGGCACGTGCGTCCTGCTGTCGCGCTCGCGGTGCGAGCGGCGGTGCCGGCCCGCCTGAAGACGCGTTTCCCTCCGGTGCGCTCCCAGCGCGCGCCGGCCGTTCGTGTGCTTGTTGGTGCGTCGTTGGCGCCGTCGCACGCCACGCCGGGGCGCGCGGGCTGCGTGGCCGGGGTGGCGATGTTGGGCCGGTTGTTAGCGTCGCGAGGGCGATCCTACCTTGGGGCGGGGTTCGCGGCCGCCGTGAGACCAGCGGTAGTTTTGGTCTCGACGGTCTCCGCGGGCCTCCTGCTTCCTGCTGTGTGTTCATTTTCCGTTAACCTTTTTCGTTCCTTTCTGCGTTCAAATGGACCCTTTTCCTCCTCGGTTTCCATTATATATTACTTTACAATTTTCTTCGGGGGTATTTTAAAAAAATGCTTCGTTTGATTTGACGTTTATCAATGTAGCTGTCATCGTTCGGTGTTGCCAGTTCGTGGTGTCGTAGTTACTTCTTCTTCTTATTTTTTTTTTTTTTTTGTTTGTTTGATATTTCGTTCTTACTTCCCTTACTCCTTGCCGTTAGGGCAATTTTATTTTTGATGGACGGTTTTGTGAGGCGGACCTGCTTTATGATGCGCCGGTATTCCGGCTCGGATTGATTACTCTTTTTTCTGACTTTGCTTTTCGTTGTTTCATTTCTTTCATTTGTTTGACTTTGCTTGAACAGACAGGTTGCGGGTTTATAGTTTCCGCGTCGGAGACTCCGTCGTTGTCCGGGCTGTTGAACTTTTTCATGTCTTTTATGTGCGCCGTGTATGTCTTCCCTTTCTTTGTGTCCTCCAAGACGAATATTACTGGTGATTTTTCTTATTTTATTTTGTATGGGCCTGAGTATTTCGGTGCTAGTTTTGCGGAGAAATTCTTTTCTGCGTCGGATAGTGGGAAGTCTCTTTTTAGGACTAATTCGTTTAGTTTTGGTTTCCATTGACGTCGTTGTTTATCATAGTGTTGTTTTTGTTTCTGTGAAGCCGCGTTTTGGTGTAGCCGGACCAAGTCGTATAGTTCTTCTAGTTTTTTGTGATTAGCTATCGTCGGTGTGGGGAATTCGTTGTTATCGTTGGGTCTTCTGAGTTCTCTTCCGAACATGAGGAATGCCGGGGTGTACTTCGTGGAGTCTTGCCTTGATGTGTTCAATGCGAAGTTTAGTTCCGGCAGGAACTCATCCCATCTCTTATGGTTATTATCTATAAACGCTGTAATCATTGTCTCTAGTGTTTTGTTTACCCTTTCTGTGGGATTACTTTGTGGGGCGTATGGTGCCGTTAATCTATGTTGTATGTTATATTTCTTTAATGTGTCCTCGAATTCTTTACTTATGAATTGCCTTCCGTTGTCACTCAACAATGTTCTTGGACATCCGTGCCTCATGATTATGCATTCCCTTAGTGTCTTTATAATTGATTTTGATGTTGCGTTGCGTATTCCTTTTATTTCCGACCATTTTGTGAACTTGTCGTGGTATACTATTATCCAGTTAAATCCTTGTGATGATCTTGGTAGGGGGCCTATTAAATCGACTGATACTGTTTCCCATGGGGTTTTGGCATTACTTATGTGCATCTGTCCTGCCTTTTTCTCCTGTTGAGGCTTGGTTTTTTGGCATATTTCGCATTGCTTTACGTATTTTGCGACATCTCGGAACATACCGGGCCAGTAGTACCTCTGGGCGATTCTGCTTAATGTTTTTGATGTGCCTAGGTGTCCAGCCGTCGGCGTGTCGTGGTTTTCCGAGATGAGTCTTTTTACTTCCTTCTTTCGTACACACAGTTTCCACTCAGAATTGTCCTGCAATGAGACTCCGTATGACGGATTTGTTATTTTCCTGTATAGTTTTCCGTTCGTTATTCGGTAGTCTTCGCTTCCATTTTCTTTTCTGTGGTACATTCCCTCTTTTCTGGTGTACCAGTCTTCCTTTTCCTCTCCTATTGTATTTATCGGGTTTCTGGGGTAGTATCTTTGCTTGACTGGTTCGTTGTGTTTTAATTTGATTTTGTGTGTTGTCCAGGTGTTCCCTTTTGGTGCCTTCTCGCATTTTCCGAGTTCTTTCCTTACTACTTCTTCTATTGTTTCCTGGCTGTTTGTCGATAAGCTGCCTAATGCTTTTGGTGTTGTATCGTTTTCTTTGTTTTTCGTCCACTGTAATGTCATTCCGCACTTTTGCAATACATCCATTCCTATTATCATGTGTTCGGCTGTCGGTAGGTATAGTACTTCGTGAGTGAAGGGTTTCCCGTTGATTTCCAGTTGCATCCCTTTGCTGCCCTTAATTCTTATTTCTGTTCCATCGGCTAGTATTGCCTTCTTCTTTTTATTTCTTGTTGTTTCTAAGATTTTCCCGCATTCTTGTAAAATTTCTTCGTTAATGTATGTTGCCACTGAGCCTGTGTCTATTAATCCGGTGTATTCTTTTCCTTCGACTTTTATTTGCACGAATGGTCTAATGTCCTTTTCTGATTTCCCGTCTAGTGTACTAATCTTTATTTTCCTGCAACAGTTTCTACTCAGTACCCCCATGGTTCCACATCCGCTACAAAATATTCTTTTCTGGTTCCTGCACTGCCTTCCGTTATGGCCGGCTTCTCCGCAGTTCCAGCAATGTGTTGTCTGGTTGAAATTCCCTCTTATTTTCCTACCTTGTTCTGCAGTTGTGGGCTGTTCTCTTCTTATGTCGTTTGTTGTCGCGCTTCTTGGGTATCTTTCCTGGAAATTATTCCTTCTTACCTCTTCGTAGTGAATGTTTTCGAAGTCTCCCGCCATAGTTATCAGGTCTCTTAGTGTCCTACAGTCCTGTCTTTTTATGTAGTACTTGTAGTTCGGCTTCATGTTATTGTAAATCATGTCTATTGTTTCGTCCTTATTCATTTTCCCGTACCTTCTCGTCAACGTCTGCATTTGTGTTATGTAATCAATGAATCTTTCGTTTGGATACTGTTTCCGCGCCGCTATGCGGAACAGCAGGTTCCCCTCATAATTCTGTGGGAAGTAGAACAATTTGAAGTCTGCCTCGAAGTCCTCCCATTTGTTCCAGCTTTGGCTATTATTCCTGTGCCACAGTAGAGCTTTCCCTTGCAGTAGTCTCGGTATAAATTGTAAGAGGTCGTCCTTATTTCGCGTCACAGTGTGCGTCAGCTCCTCTATTCTCTCGAAGAATTCCACGGCGTCGCCTGTGGTGTCAAACGTGACGTTCCACCTTGTTAGTATCTTCTCCAGACTCCTTAATTCTCTGTTGTCTTCTATTGTTGTGGACATTGTGTCTTGAAATTTGTCTTCTTCCTGTGAAATTTCTGTCTGTTCTCCGCTGGGTTCCCCCGGGTTTTCTTTTTCCTTTATGAATTGGACCAGTCGTTTTCTCAACTCCTCCACCGTCCCGGTGGTTTCTATTTCCCTTTTCTCCAGTTCGGTTACTAATTGTTCTTTGGACAGTTTGTAAAGCCACGCAGTCGGCATCTAGCCTGTTTACTACCTTCAATCTAACAATAATTTCTATGTTCAAAGATCAAGAAGGATTAATCCTGTTTGCCTCCTTTGGCTTGTAAAAAAAAATAAACAAAACAAAACTTTACTGTCTAAACAAACAGAACTTATCCCGTTTGCCTCCTTTGATTACAAAAAAAAACTTATACTCTTTTCGTCAAATATCCCTCTGAATCCGTCTGGATTTATCCCAAATGATCAAAAAAAAAAAATTTTCTGTTTGCCTCCTTTGAGTTTTTATAAAAAAAAATGTTCTTTTTGTTTTAGTTTGGTATCGGTGTTTGTCTGAATGCGACTAAAAACAAAAAAAAATTTTTTACTGTTTGCCTGCTGAATTTATAAAAAAACTATCTCTTTTCTACTTGTTTTAGTCCCCGATTGTTGTTTGTTCGAATGCCGCGAAAAAAAAAATTTTTTTTTTTTTTTTTTACCTGTTTGCCTGCTGAGTTTTGTAAAAAAAACTATCTCTTTTCTACTTGTTTTAGTACACGATTATTGTTTGTATGAATGCCGCGGAAAAAAAAATTTTTACCTGTTTGCCTGCTCCAGAAATTAAAAAAACTATTTACGCGTTTTATGGTTTTTATTTCTGTTTATACGTTTTATTTTACTCGTTCAATGTTTACGTAATTTTTATTCATCGCTCGACGCGTGCTCTTTGGTCCGCCCGATCGGCGACTTTTGGTCGTTTATTTTTTTCTACCTCCTTTTATTTTTCTAGTTACCTACTTTTATTTTATTAACGGGTGTGGTTTTACGTATCAAAGCTACTTTTTACTTATATGATATTTATCTTATTACTTATTTTTAGTGGTTTGCTTATCTTATTTTATTCTATCTTCCTTATTTCTTTGTTTTATTCCTAGATTTTTCTTATCTACCTATTGGTTCACTCTGTTGTTCAATCTATTCGGGTTTTAACTTTAACTTTTTCTTTCTATTCGTTCCGCGAACGCTTCGTTAATTCGATTCTTTTACTTTCTTTATCTTAAATGGTTTTCGGTTTATCGGCGGGTTTTCACTGTTATTCTTTCTTATTTTTATTGAGACGGGTTTATACGGGTTATTAGTAAAATTAAATACGGGATTCGCGGGAAAATTTACACTCTCTCCTCGTCAATTTATTATTCTTAGTTTATTTATACGGATTTATCTCTGCTTTATACTTTATCTCCGCCTTCACCAGTTTCACATCGGCACTCAAAATTATATTGTCGTTGCTCAATTTTGAGCTGAACGAATAGCACTGATTCCGCTGGGCACCTGTGGGACGTAGGGTCTCAAGGGGTGCAGACGCGAAGGGGTAAAAACGTTGGGCGCCAGTGTAACGAGGCGTGCGTCCCGGGAATCGAACTCGGGGCGGAGCCTTGGTTAACAGAGGAGACAGGGGAGGCCACTCTCGGGCGGAGGAATCGAACCACCTGGCCGGAATCGCCTGCTGCCTCCAGGAAACTCTCTGAAGCCTCCAGCGAGGCGACAGGAGGTCGTATGAGTGCCGTATTATGTGAGACTGGGGTGAATGAGGGTTGAGAGAGAAAACAGAGGTACAAACAGAGTAACAATGGTTTATTGCTTAGTCTACGACTTATGTCTAGTTTACAGTGGTATATGTACGCGAGGGGCCCGTCGCCCCTTTACATATCATAGATGGTCGATTGGACCACGGGGATCATACGGGTGTCCTGCTCCACCGGAGGGGGCTGGGACGAGTACGGATGGGCAGACGGCGCGCGGCGTACGAGATTTGCAAAAACGGGGAGTGTCGGAGACCTATGGTCACTTCGAGCCCGCTACTGCGTGAGGAATCTATGCGGGACGTCGGAACAGGATCCGGGATTGGATAGCTTAACAGGTAGGGGGGAAGTGATCGGGGTTACAGCCTAGTCTAGCTAGCGAAACTGTGCGGGGTGAGGCGAATCAGAATTCAACCAGCTCGCTCCAACCCTTGGGTTGGATCTCACCCCGCGCTATGGACCTAGGATGCCTATCCTATTCTAGTCGCGGGGCTAATCAGCGCAAGGGAGAGGCGAATCAGAATACAACCAGCTCGCTCCGACCGTTAGGTCAGGTCCCTCCCTGCAGATTGACCTAGGACACCTATCTCGACCTAGCCGCGGTAGCTAATTGAACAAGGGCAAGGCGAATCAGAATACAACCAGCTCGCTCCGACTGTCGAGTCGGTTCCCGCCCTGTTGGATTACCTATGGTGCCTATGTCGGTCTAATCGCGAAGCTATACTTAGCAAAGGCGAGGCGAATCAGAATTCAACCAGCTCGCTCCGACTGTTAGGTCAGATCTCACCTTGCTACATTTACCTATGATGCCTATCCGGGTGGATATGGGAATCAAAAGGATTCGGGGTTTCACGCAGATCGGGATAGAAGGCGCGGGTAGATGTACGTGGGTAGATTTGCAATATGTTAGTGAAATCGACTTGGGGAGTTACGGAGGCGCGCGCGGCGGCGGGGCGTCGCGTCGCGCTCGGGCAGAGTAACGTCGTCCGGCAGGGGTCCCACTATGGGATGCAATTTGGACAGGGTGACGACGTACGGTAGTAGTCTCCCGGTGAGACTGAATTTGGGCAGCGTAACGAGGTATGAGGAGAGAGTGCTTACTGAAGCGTTCGCAGCGCGATGGGTCACAATCGAGTGCCCGGTGATCTGAGCCGGCGCCTGCCTTAAATAGCCGTCCGGCGGCGGTGGCGCGATGAAATCGCGGCGGGGAGTGGTAGGGACGGTGCGCGGCGCGCTGCGTCTGCCCACGCTCAAGCGGTACGCTTGTGTGCGTGTGTGTGTGGCGTTGGTTGCAACGTCACAATATTTTATAGGCCATAAGTTATGTGTATGTTTGTTACTTATTCACGCTCAAATGGCTGTGCGAATTTTTATGATATTTGGTATGTAGGTAGCTGATACCTTGAATTAACAAATAGGGTACTTTTTATCCCGAAAACTAAGCCATTCCCGTAGGATTTCATTAAAAGTCTGATATAGGTGGCGTCGTTATACTAGAATTGTCAGAAAACTTTTAGTTGTATTTGACAAATAAGATATTCGGGACTTCGGGAGTGTTGAAACGTAATTGATGTGTCGACTGTACAATTAGTTCATGTCCTTGAAGAGAAGAACAAGCAACTGATTAGGACAAAATATTACCTTTCTGTTACCTAGAATTAACTTTGAAATTAGGTAACCTCTAAATTTTCCATCCAATTCATGCAAAACCAGGCAAAATAATACGAAAATTTTGCAGTATTATTTTGAAATATAGAGTAAGGACAACATATTTTAACCAACTAGGTACCTACACCAAAAAGGGTACAAATAATATTATAATTCGACTTCTACATTTTTGTTTAAAAAAATGGTACACAATGACAAGCAATTAATTGGGTCACTTGCGATTTCTAAAAATGTTACATAGACCGGTTTCGTCAGTCCCGAATAACTTATTCGTAATGTCAACTGTCAATTTTTTGACAGTTCTATTATGTATTTGATCGTTTCTAAATTGGCAAACAGCTTGTTTAAGACTTTATTAGCAAGGGGTGCCACCCGCATTTAGGCTTTTTCTTTAATTTGCTAATAAGTGTCAGTCTAATTAAATATTTTATTGTTATCTTTAGCATGTTATTAGACTTGAAAATATTTTTAAATTCCGGGTTTTGTGTCCATTTTATATTGCACGTCACTGTATATATAGTACGCGTTTTGTTAACACAATGAACTTTTTATTGTTATGTATTTACCAAGGCCGCAGAAGTTTTAAAGATGTTACTTCGCCCATTTACATAGGTGGCTTGACTAGTCACGTTTTGAGATTAGGACTACGTTTTTTTATTCATAATCTATTTTTAATATAATATTAAAATATGACTTTATTAAAAGTGGTCATGCCGTTTCTGCCGTTCCCATGGGAATTATTTACTCCATCGTATTCTTAATTCAGCTTTTTACGTCCAAAGAGTGGTGTATACCACACAGCACAAACCCATCCAAACACTGTCTGGACTGAACATTGTTTACCCTTCATCCATACAAGTTGATGTATGTTCGCCGACTGAATGCAGACACCTTTTTGCTAATCATTAAAAACATTGAGAATAATTAACATTTTCCATATAACGGTATACTGTACTTGTACGGTATGCAGTATAAATTTATTTGTGAGAATTCAATCTTTGATATAAAGCAAAGCCATTCATTTAAGTTTTTAATTAACTCTTAAACCATGTAATGGATTATGGTGTTGTTTTCTCTGTCAGATTTTTAAAAACGGGAGGAAAAAGCTTCTCTAAAAAAGCTACTAGGTAGAGTCAAGCTTACGTTAAACTTCATATCGACCCATAATCATCCCACTGCAGGGATACAGTACTCTTCAATGGAAGGGGATTAGAGCGTACTCTGCCACGATGCTCCAATGCGGAATTTGGAAACAGAATAGGAAAAGCTTTCTGATGATTTGAGATTGAAATTATGATTGAGAATGCTTGCTCACTAACCTACAAGTGTTACTAATACTAATCAACAACTGATTAAAATAATTCATTTTTATTAACAATAAAAAAGTAAGTACTTATTCTCATTTATTTTACTACTGTAGCAAATTTTCATATAAAACGAATTTTCGAGTGCATCGAACTTCGAATTGTCATTTTGGTACAAGTTCGCATTCGAGATGAGATAAACATCTCGTACGTCCATTTGTCATAACTGGTTGTCTAACTTTGCCTACCACATGAGTTTTTTATAATCAAATTGTTGTTTTTTAAGTAAAAACGAAAAAAATATTACATTAAAACAAAAAACGTTTTAATAAAAAAACGTATGGAACACGACAGTATGCTAAATGTTCGTTTACGTCGGCGTAGATATAGATATTATTTCAGAATTCTATTTTTTACTAATTCATACCAAGTTCAAGTTAGCCTATCTTTCAGTTAAATAGTCAAAGTCAAATGGTTTTATTAAAATGGGCCATACAAGCTCTTTTGAATCGTCACAATTTTGTCGTCAAAAATTGACATAAATACACACAAAACTATTTATCTTAAGAATAGGACGAAAACTTATCAGGAACCTAAGGAACATAGCCATACCATAGGAAAGCGAGTTGAAATTCGGGCTCCTAAACTTTAGGAATCAGCTGAGCACATAAGTGAAAGTTTACATGTACTGTGACAACCAAATTCTCGCTAAAAGTATCCTACTTTTAAAATTTAGGAATAGGCTAGTCGCCGTAAAAAATGTAATTAGTCCGTCTTTTAAATTATTCAAAAATAAGGGCAACTCATTTTTTCATTTGTAAATTAGACAAAGATATAGCCCATTAAAGTTACGTGTGACGTCACGCCGTGTGTCATTTTTTCGCACGGAGTGACGTCAAGGCCCCCCACTCCTAAATTTTTATGCCTTGTATCTTTGTTATTTTTTGTTTAATCGAAAAAAGAAAAAACACGTGCCCAATATTTTTTTATAATCTAAAATACGCACTAAATATAATGTAATTATTTTGACCCTGGAAACAACCCTATTGTTTGTGAAAACGGGCAGATATCTTAATAAAATATAATTTGGAACAAAATAGAGTTCGTTGACCAACCATAGTCATGGCACTAAACAGTGCCTATCTGGGGTTTAATAATTTCTTAGATATAAATAAACACACAGCTAAATAATCTCACCAATAACAAAGTTTGCCAGCTGGTAAATTTACATAAACACTCGTATTATGTGTTGATACTCTATGTGTACGTACGTACATTGACATACGAATATTTGCTCATTTAGTCGGAAGATGTAATTTAAGAAGTTTTGAAACCAAGCCAATGACGAATATTTGGGATTTAGTTCGTTCAGGAAAAGTTTGCATAATCTACGGAAAAATACGAATGAAACAGAAAGATTTATTAATATTTCCGGAACTTTAATTGAAACCAATTAATTAATAAGCTTTAATAAAACGATTGACTCATACAGTCATACAATCACACAAATAGTTAAAATCAAATTAGAATCTCGTAATCTGGCTATCTCAAAAGACGTAAGATTGAGCGCCATCTATCTGAATTAAAGCGGCATCAAAAATACTACGCTAGTATTCGCTAACGGCTGATTTAATACAAAATATTTGGAACACCTTATCGTATGCAGTGAAAATAAAAACAACGTGGAATATTATCTGTTCGGCCGGTGTACCGATGGGTGAACGCACCGGCGTGCCCCGCTTGGCGCGCCGCCAGCTCTCACGGTGAACGCTTCTAATCACTGACTGAACTCTTAGCACGTTCCTGATAGCTTATAAACGCCTGGTATCCGTTTAACCATTGTACCTAGCGAAGAGTTACACGCCCGATGTCATTTATCTGTTTAACGAACAAGAAAAGATTTAGGTTGTATAAACACACGTCAAATCCTAAAAATACGGTGCATTTGAACCTACTCCATTTCTATATTGCAAGAGATTTACATTAGAACGATAATTCTTATCGGTTATTAAACCCGGACTATCTCACGAGGTGCAACGACATAGACCTTTATTTTTTGGTAACCGAAACACCGGCTTTGCCACAGAATAAGAACATCACGTAAGTTTTATTGGTCCGCCGGCGAAATATCAAAGTTATTTTAGGTATATTCGGTGCGGAATGTTATTGCGTACCAGGCCACCATGGCGAGTCATGTAGATGTTGATAAGTTAGTGGCTACGACCTGGTTCATTGCCGAATGCCCGCGCTTCCGGCTAGACGTATTCGAGAAATACTCGTACGTGACATCACTTTATTACATAACTAAAACTAATTCAAGAATTCTAATGTCAAAGAGTATTTTATACATAGCAACAGCAACAAGCAAACTTCTGCCTCATTAAGACATTGCAACAGCAGTGAGACAACAATGCGACGACCATTCCCGTCCAGAAAATAATTCGTCTGTAAATTGTCACGTCGTACGAGTAAATTTTAAAATTTAGACCTATTAGGCTAAACGTTGATACCATGAACATTAACTCTTTTAAAGCGCCCTTTATTTTTCGTTCTACCTCCATCCAGTCGCCTAAATGAATATTCACAATTTGGCTACTATGGGCATAGCTTTTGCAATTCTACTGGTTGGACATGTTTCCCTGATATCTATAGATTATAGACTGCTAGATAAGTGTAACTGTTAGATAAGTAGTAAATAAAATTGTCTGTCGAACCCGGCTACAATTTGAGGTCAAAAATACAATAATTTACAATAGTTAACGATAGGTTTAAGATATGTGAGAATTCTATATTTGTTTATTATGCATTACAATAAGTTCAATTGCCAATTTAAATTCAGATCTTGTTAGTACATTTGAAAATGACTTCGTGCGAACGATACTAATATTAGGTTTTAAGTTAGTCAATCAATACTAAACTGAAGTGATTGGGTATCTAATCTTTATGTAGAGTCTTATTGTGAGGAGCTCGATGAGCCTCAGCCCTAAACAGCCCCTAGCCCTTAGACGAACACGCGAGACAAGCAACGACGACCCTAGCCAGTGCGTGGTGGTGCAAGTTTTTGTTGTGATTTTAAATATAATACAATTTATTGGAATTCGTCAATAAATTGGAAACAAGTTGTATTTAAAATAAAAATCTGTTTATGTGAATGTCAGCGGTCAATGCACCGGATTCGCCGTGCGAACACTAAATACCTAATGCATGGCACTTTAGGCAAGTCGACTTCCTGAGATAAAGGGTCCTTGGAAATATTCTTGAAAAATAAATATTTTATTTTGTAACTAAACAATTAAGTAGATTTTCTTATTATGGTAATCTGGGTCTTGGAGAGAGACCTATATTCATATTTTAACGAAGTAGGGTAGTTTATTTTTTTAGCACGAAGCCTCACTACGAATTCTAAAATTTTTTTCCATTGAATTAAACATTCATTATTGCCCATTCGATTCCTGAGTGTGTAATATTGACAAATCTTAATAGTTGTATTTAAGACAACAAACAATTTAGCCTCTTGGTACCTAATCAACTCCGATCAATTTCATCGAATTGCCTTAAATCGAAATATAATTGAAACGAGAGTCAATCTAATAAGAAATCATAATACAGCGCAAGCTAAGTAAACCAGTAAAGTATGTACTAGGGTATTAGAACGCGATAGTAATTCGACCTTGAGCATTCGGCAATGACCGTGCCCATGCGCAGATGCCTACTGGCGGTTACGATACGACGGTTGTTTATATGCTAGCTAGAGGCTGGTATGGGTATAATTAAGCTATTGTATGTCATATAATAGAATTAACGGTCGAAAAACCTCTTTAAGATTTATGTTATCCTGATAGGTTCCTTATATATGTTTTTGATTTCCGCACAGAGAGACACAATTTTTTAAATATAAATATTAGTAAATATTATTAATCATATTATTTTCTAAATTATTATACAAATAACATATTTTTTAAGCAGACTGACTGAAAAAAATAAGTAATGCGTGTCCGAGTGAGCAAAAATACAGGTTTTAAAAACAAAACTAGTTTTGTTTTTCTTTCGTTAACGTTTTTTAGGAAACGCACCTTTAAAATAAGTATTTCTAAATATATGTAGTTATTATGAAATTGTTAATTCTGATGGAAAAGTAGGCAGTGGAAAATCGGCAGGCTTACTCTTGAAAGCAATCCTGAATTCGTACAATAGCGCAAAATTAGTATGAAGTTTCGTTATCCTTGTATGAACCAAAATAAATGGGATTGTACGATACATGGAGTATAAATAATATCGAATCGGGACAAGTCCAGCACACTATTCCACCGCTGCTGGCTGTATCCTGTAAAGCCAGGATGCAACGAGATGTGATTTCTATATAATTTTGTTACAAATTATTGATTACGTATAACAAGCGAGATTTCCGTTATTAATCGTGAATTGACGAACCCCGTTGGTACTTGGGGGTAAGTGGTAGCTTGAACCCGACCGCGTCCTTTCCGGGGTCGTCGGGGTTACATGGGGCGATGGTAAATTTGATCTTTTATATCCTAAAGTTTTAAGGCATTTTGATTATGTAGTATGGTATGCTATACTCTATTATTTCCGAAAATATACTTTACTATTTTATTGACTGCCCAGTGCAGTGTGTAAAAGTACCTTACGTAGCAGACGGCGGAGTTCGATTCCCGTAAATTAAGTTACTGTTAAAATAAATCTATTTATTTTACGACTTTGGCAGATCGAATAAACATTACAGGCGTGATTATATACAACAGGACGTAAAAATGAGAACGTATGATTGATTTTGCATTTCAAATAAGTCCCGTTGATTTAACACTAAGGTGCTAATGCATGTCCCAAAAGTGCATTGTGCAAGCTCGGTGCAATGGCTCCTCGAAGGATCGTCGCTAATTTGCAAATATTATGAGTTTATGAGGCGGAAATCGCCCCCGCGACGCACACGTGTGCTGATGACCTACTAGTTAGCTAGCACCCGCCCCGGCTTCGCACGGATTTTACTAAGAAAAAATCAAATTTGAGACTTGTTCATCTTTTAAAAAAAAGGAAGAAAAAATCAAATTTGTGACTTGTTCATCTTAAAAAAAGGAAGAAAAAATCAAATTTGAGACTTGTTCATCTTTTAGAAAAAGGAAGAAAAAATCAAATTTGAGACTTGTTCATCTTTAAAAAAAAGGAAGAAAAAAATCAAATTTGAGACTTGTGTGATGAACTTGATAATTGTTTTTTCTTTGTGTAATTTGTAACTTATCAAGGTCCAGTTTATGTTATATATAACCTATTTATTACTTGGAAAGCATTTTGCCCAGAGGCAATGAGGAAAATTCCCATGGGATTTCAAGTGAATTTGGCTAGTAAATAAAAAAATATAAAATCCCTTTACGAAGTTATTTTTGACTGTTATGTAAAAGATTATGTTTAGCTAAATAAATAATGACGATACCCAGTGACGAAAGAATGATTCAACGTGACAAGTCTTTCGAGAATAATTAGCGAAAGTAGGACAGAAAGAGACAAAAACTTTAGACAGGATTAAATTTTCTCATACAATCCAGTTGTAGAAACGCATTTTATAGCTATATTTTTTTCTCTTATTTAGTTTGTAACAGCTATATTTTTATCTTTTATCATCATAATGGTCTTATGGTCTGTCATCTTTATATATAAAATTCAAAGTCCTGACTGACTGACTTAACTATATATCAACGCACAGCCCAAACTGCTGGGTCTAGAGATTCCAAATTTAGAATGTAAGTTCCTTACGACGTCTAGGGGTGTACTAAGAAATGATTTTTCAAAATTCCCAAGGGAAAGCGAGATTTGCGTATATCTCACTTTCCCGAACCCGAACGAAGTTGCGAGTATTTCACTTAGTTAACTATAAAACATGTTAAAATAATGATTTGATTGAAGGGAGACCTGTATCGTTGCAGTGGGATAATTAGGAGTTAATATAATGATGATGAATGTAATTGTTAAAATTCTTTAAGAAATTTCTTATTGTTAACAATGGTCACTGGTTTAAAAATAAAGATTAACACTACAGGATAAAGTTTCCTGTCAGAAGCAAAGTAAATAAAGAGGTAGTGACCTAAAAAAAAACAAGACTGCCGCCAAAGCCTGTAGATCCGGTCTCGTACCCGTTCACATTACCCCAATCAATAACTTAAAGCTCGATTTTTCTGTTAAGCGCTTCACTACGAGACATTTACGGCGAGAGATACACATTATGGCGTTTCTAAGTAACGAAAACCAAATCAAATGTTTTATTGCGATTTAACTGTATTATAAGGTCTTATAAATAAAATATGGTAGTGCTTACATACTTAGTCGCCCTTTTCAGGCACAGCAATATAATAGAGGGTCCTCAAAAAAAAAATGTAACAATAACATCAATTTTAATATGTTAGACAGACTTTAACAAAAAAGAATAGTTACTTTAGCCTAACTCAGTCAGGGATATTATTACTGATAACTCAAAAGTACGAGGTGAGACAGTAAAAAGGAAAAAGTGTCTAGCCCACACATTAAGTTAACGAATTTCAAGTTGCGAGTGGGTATGAGACTGTGAGTCCGCCACACGTTGTGACGGGACGTGAGAATGAAACATGACACTAAAATCTTAATTATTGACACCATTAACCATATATCATATTGTTGAAGTATAATAAACAATTTTAAAATAAAAAATCACTAGGACTTAATTCCTATCCTTACTAATAATATAAATGAGAAAGTGAGTTTGTTTGTTTGTTATTCCTTCACGGCTTGACTAAGCAGCCGACCATTATGAAAATTTGCATACATATTAACAGGGGTACAGAGCCCAACATAGGCTACTTTTTATCCCGTGAAAGTATGTCGTTCCAATGGGAAAATAATTTTTCTACTATAGAGGGCGCTGTATCGGCCAACAGATGGCACCACAAGTTGTGTTGTTGTCAAACGAGATCTATACAGTCATAAAATTAACGCGAGCGAAGCCGCGGGGAAAAACTAGTTTCTTATAAGTGAGATAGTAATTGAGTTTGAATTGAGATTTTGTTACGAGAATGGGGGGGGGGGGGAGGTCGCAATCTAAAACGAAAAAAGGTCTGTAATGTATAATTTAGAAATTACACACACGTAACAGTGTGACAACACTTTAACGTAAATCGACAGATAAGCTATCTTACTCTTGATTTAATCGCAAATTCAATTCCACATAATTTTAATTTAAAATTTTTGGCTAAATTATAAATTTCTACGTTTTTTCTAGAGTGTAAACAGTGTAGAGCTAGTTTATGAATGACGTAAAGGTGAATTTGTAAAAGTTGTGATATTTTTTAAATCAATAAATGAATCTAGTAGTTGTATCCATGTTGTCATGGTGAACGCATCCCACAGGATCTGAATGGAGGATCACTTTAAGTTCTGCAAATAACGCTTGAATGTAGTTGAGCACTGTAACTAATCTAAAGTTGGCGCCTCACAGCGCTAGAAATAACAGAGCTGTGTTACAAATGTCGATGTCCAATGTACTATGAGTGACGCATTGGCGGGCAATCCCTTAGACTTGATCCCAAATTGCACTATTAATCCAACAGCTAATGGAATTCTAACTATCCAGTTCATAGTGTAAAAAAGATTATGACATACCGCGGATCGGGGCGTTTCCTGCATTCTTGATAGATATAGTAAACGTAATAAAAGCTCGATTGCGCAATAAAACCCAGCTGTTTGGAGAGACGCCACGAAAAAGTGTAAATTGTATTCAACTTGTTTACAAACATTCAGTTGTAAGTTTCACGACCATGGAGTCCACTTTAACGCTACAACAGAACCGCTTGACTTTCAGCTGTTTATGCGATCCTTGTACTTCACTATCGATAACGAGACGACTTTACCTATCGATATACATCGAGATCCCAACGATTCGATATTAAATAATCGATTGTTATGTTTTTAGATGAGGTGTCAAAGTTTTTGCTGCAAAGTCATTATGACGGGTCGAATATAACATAACGTTGTGGTCGGGTTTTGCAGCGGAACGGTCAATTAATTTTGGATCAAATTACACAGGGATAAATCCACTTTGATGGTTCTTTTCAACGTTTGTAACCTCATTGTGTCAAAAGACTAAAGGAAAGTTCGAGGGCGGGAAAATCGCGGCCTGTAGCGTTCAACGCGGAGTTTGTTTGTTGTTGTAATGCGTTCGGTTCAACTAGGGAGTTAATGTATGGAGTGAAAAGTGGCTGGCCAAGTGGATGACGAATGTAAGGGGTTGATGAACGCGGCCGGTCTATTTTGGAGCGACTAAATGCGGCGGCCGCTCACCGAGTGACATTTAGTCGGCTAGGTGCATCCGACACAGTACTATCAAATAATATATCTATCTTCAGTACTATGAATAGGATAGACGAGAAAGGTCTCGGAAAATGCCAAGGAAAATAGCGTCTCCGATTGTTATGTCATACTTACTAAATTGTGTAAAGGGATTGTCCATAGATTTTCTCAAAAAGGTATAGACTAAAATAAATTTGTACATTACGAAATCTGTTATAATAAATGAATGGAAATGTAATGGAAGCAGAAGCCATACACTACAATAACCAAAAAAGATGATGAGATCCTATTCATATTAAAGATGTTAGTATTTCAAATTAAACATATACTCGTAGCTTCTTACATAGGTACATTTTTTATTGTCATAATACAACAATAGTCTTCTGAACTATACCGTCTGGCCAACCGTCAATAACATTTTGATACTAAATGTAAAAAATAGTTGCAATTTGCAATAGGAAAAACCTATTAATAAACTTTAGACAGGTTGTTTGTGGATGTCTACGATAGGATGTGGCGACGACGTTCCGATTCTCGCATTGCGTGAAAAATCGATTTGAACTGTGAAAGAATTAGTTCGATAACGCACGAATTTTTGTCCGTTTGTAGTCGAGCTGGATTTTCCACTATAACTCGTTTTTGGTTCTGTTCTTCTGGTAATAAAAAAAAATGTATATGTATTATTTATTATGAGATACGAGTTTGTACGTTCTCGGTGGCAAATTTATCCTCTATGTAAAGCAAACTTTACACTTATAAAGAAAATGAAAATTTTCTCGATAACAAGGTTAAATGACTGACAACATTGTCTCGCTGATTTGTCCCCACTGCATGGACAGTGATCACACCTTTAACTCCAGAGGGAATAGGCAAAATTAAAAGATCGAGTTCATGTTCTTCCAAAATAGATGTAAAAGGTATGAAAGTACTAAACTCTACATTTCACTAATCACCTCTACGACTTTAAATGAATATAAGATAAGGAAATAATGAAAACACCGCGCAAAAGTACAAATAGGTACACAATATTAGCAGAAAATGATGAAGGTGGAATAATTTATTTATGATCTTTGTTCCCAATAACCTTCGTTCCGGCTACCTTATTAAATTGATAAAGAGAAACAAGTCGGGACAATAAAATACGGTCGTGGCTGTTTCGCCTCATAATTAAATCTTATTCGAATATACATAAACAGCTACGCTACTTATTAAGGAAAAATACCCAGAAAAGGTATTATGGGGAGGCGTCGGCGCAGTCATATACAGATTGATGACCAGACACCGGTCATTATCCGGATCGGCTGCGAACGGAATAACTCATTAAACAAAAATGATACACATCGTAAACACAACCGCAAGAGATCCAATTCCGAACATTTTAATTAGCGTTCGGCGGCATAATGCGATACAATTCGCAGACAAACGCGGTAACAAGTACAAAACGAGCGCCGCCGGTCGGCATTGCACGTATGGCGGGCATCGGCTCGCGCCGCCCGGCATCGGCAGTCCGGCACGACGCACGCCGCCAAGGCGAACCTCCGAAGAAATATTGCTCTTTTTTAAACACAAATATGTCTTTACGCTCTGTCGCGTCCAACTATTAGCTAGCTCGCTTTCGGCGCTCTGCCACCAGGCCCATACGCAGATCGAGTTCTCGCGACTTGCATCCTGAAGAGAAATAGGTTAATGGGTATTTTGATTGGATCACAAATTGCAGGGTTGACGACCGCCGCGGTGACCTAACTACCAGGATATCTACTCGCCTTTATCGAGATCTTTTCGCACGCACTCACTCGCCAAATAAGAATAAACGAGCAAGTCATTACAGTGACTAACAATCGATTAAAACGTCCATTTTATTGGCGCAAAAACTAAGGTTTACGACTTGTGTTTTTGCGTACTATTTGTTGTCCTGTATTGGCGTTATGATTTAGGGCGGGCGAGAGTACGCACTGACCGAGATAAACAGTGCTTTCATTTTTATACGTCCTCGCGTTCTATTCAGGTTTGGGCTGTCACTTTTTCTTTCGTTGCGGTGGCCGGCGCGGTGCTAGTGGCGCGTCCGGAGCGGAGGATCTCGATCGCTCGCGGGTAGCCTTGACCTTCGGTTGCGATCGGTCGTGCGGGCGATCGTCGACCCGCGCCGCCCGCCGCGCGTCCGCCGCCGCGCCGCTCGCCGCACGCCACGCGCACGCTAGTCGCCTGCGGTGCACTGCACTATGCACCTTCCGCAAATTATGTAGGTACGCGACATTAACAGCGACGTGCGAATTTTAACAAGCGCTTCAATATTCATTCTCCGCGCATTTCTTGCCATTGTTGTGGTACTACATCGCATCGATTGTAGCTATGCAATTGGTAAATAAGAGGAAATGGCTTCAAATGAGATGGAACGCTGTTGGTGTCGGTGTCGGCAGCACGTATGTTGGCGTGAGCAGTCTCACAAGGGGCGCCTCGCGAGCCGTGACGCTGGACTGGACGTTTCGTTTCCGTTGGACCCGCTACACACTGCCACAAACTCCAACCAACCTGGATGATAATTATAATGGAACGTCTTACAAGTATATTAACGTGGTCGGACATTCATAATCATGCAGAAAGTCGATTAGCTTATTTGACCCTTTTATTTGCCAATAAATTGCCATGAAGTGGAACAAGAAGTTTAAATGTCAACCAAAAATTTGCAGCACAAACGCTCTTTGTTATTGAAAGGCGATTAAGTAAACAGTGGATAGTGCGTATTTTATACGATTGCCAATGATAATGCAAATACGCGATAAGTGGGAAATATGCAGTAACATATAAATAAGATAGCTGTTTAGTAAAGGTAGTGTTACCAAAATATTCGGACTAGCTCCGATGATTTGCGCCGAAGAAGTTATCGGCTGCGCGGCGTCGGCCACGGCGGTGGGTAATCTCGTTAGTCAAACATACGCGCACTTGAATTATCATGCGTTAACGGCACACACATGAATGGTACATACATACGTGAGCGTACGCGATTCATTCAATTTGTTTACTCGGAGTGATCGCGTATTGCCGCCGCGACGCTCGGTCAAGGGCACTGTCCATCGCAGGCCCGAAACCTGCCCAAAATGTTACACCACCTATTCGCCCGTTAATATTACCGCACGCGTTGCTCATGCACGTGGAGTGTAATGCTTTGTTGTTGTTTACAAATGCCAAACGTGATAACACGACGTGCAACGACGTATCATGTGGCATGATATTAGACCATCATCCGGGAACCGGGACCATTGGTTTTGGCTAAAGAATTTCCTTGAATTGTCAAGGTTTACGAGACTAGATTAAATATAAATTCAATGTCTCATAGATTCACAATGTGTTGAAATATTCTGAATAATTGATTAGATTTACCATCTTCAATTAAAGCTCTGGTACCAAGAAAGATCTCCATGAGTCATTCTTCGCATGTGATAAAATGCATCACACGACGCGATTGTTCCTCGAATTGCCTGCGACCTGTTCCCCAGGGTTTGCTCTTTAGTGAAGCTAACAGAACGCCATTGTTATTACGCTAGCAGGACGATGAGGCCTCCGCGAGGAGCCATGCCGGCCCCACGTGGCCGCAAGACCTTCGGCGGACCACCAGCTCTTAGGTCGTTTACTCCAATTACGTAACACCCGTGTAACAACAACGAGAATATAATCGGCGGAATTTTTATTGACTAATTATTCGCCATTTTTTATAAGCGGTGAAGTCAGCGGATATAGCTAAATATTCAAACAGTGTATCATTCGAGGCTAACAATAACGCACAAAAAATACTTCGGATCGTATTATCTCACGTCGATATCTGCCGGCCTGTAAATAATCTGCCGCGAGAGTGCCGCGGAGCTGCTGGCCGAGGTCCGAGGCGAGATGCAGCCACATTCCCCGGCGATGACTCGCCCCGGACCACTATTGTGCGGCGCACGCACGTAAACAAATGCAGGGACAATCGTTACTTAGATTTTACTACTTTCGATGTCCTGTCCCTGGACAGAGTGAGCCATTCATGGCGCGTCGCCGTCGCGGGCGGAGTCAACGCCCAGACGGATTAAAGGGCCGATTAACGAGCACAGTTTAATTTATAACCGGAATAATAAAGCTCACGGAAGGACCGCCGGCGCGCAGCCTTAACAAACTCACGACGTTCATATCATAAGTCATAACTGAAGTGTCAACAAAACGTTTCGCCCGCTGCGCCCGGTATTCTTCCCATAGACTAGTTTTTTTACTTTTTAAAATCATTAGCACAACCTGTTATGTGCTTTCCGCTCGAGCGATAGAGGCGCGAATGCTTCGTTGGAGGCGGTTAGAGGCGACGAGTCGACTTAACTTTCGGTTTCGCACAAACGCTAACATTGATTTAGAGGAGAACGATAAAAGCACAAAAGAAGTAGGATACTGAAACCGGTCAGCGCAACCGAAAACTCGGTAATTATGTTAACGAGACGACGGACGCGCACCCACGTGGCTGCGGCTTTATTATAGTGCGCTCGTAAAGCAAACGATAGTGAAAGATACTTTCATAACTCCGAATTAGTTTTATGATGTAAGTAACGCACGTGGCTACGACAGCGCCCAATTCGAGGGCCCTCGTTCGATAAGCACGATATTATCGAGACCGGAAAAGTGAGTGAGATTCGCCGGTGAGCCGCGGGGCGGAGGTATCAGGGAAACATGACTGATAAGGAGGTTACACAACGGGCTGGAGGAGCCAAGGTCGCGGCAGATGTGGGAAGCACAGGCGCGGCGTTCACGGCTTATCTCCTGCAGTGTTTGCCTAACGTAAATAAGCAGCCATCGACGACGCCGTGCGGCCGAAGGAGCCAGTCGATACAGCGCTCGACTTTATGGGTGTGAACGTACTCGGTTATGGCGTCGTGAGAACTCGACTACCGCATATTAGGAGCGATGATTTGTACGATAACGCGACACGTGGCCGAGCTTCGCGACTAACTACATAATGTTAACACACCATTGCGCAACTTTTCACGATTACCGATAACAAATTACCTAAACGATTTGCGGATAATAAATCTTGGGTGTAATTTGATGATCTTTAATTTGTGAGCGCAGTTGGCACCCGACCGATAAAGAGTTCACGCGAGCTCGGCGGGAGGGCGAGATGACGCGTCGCTAACATTCCAAAACTTTATTACTTATTTTTAATAATGCCAATGAACGCTTAGCACCTTTACCTTCGATTTGCATCTGCGCCTTTTATCGTTGCGCTTCCTGCTCGGGCTCTATCTTGGGTTATATCGGAGCGTTCATTCAAGCGGCGTGGCAGGCGCTGTCGGCGGACGCTGACGCAGCGAAAAGCTGGAATCCGGCCGAGGCGGGCAGTGGGTCAGTGGACTGCCGGGACGCGCGTCCCGCGGCACCCTGTGCGGCTGCCATTCATAACAAAAATGACATCAACCGCGTGGGAACCAATAAATGCCAAGCGAGGCGACCGGTCAGACCGGCCGATTTAATTACGCCGCTGCTGATTAATATTGGCATAAACGACATTCGTCGAAACCCATGTCGTTAACACAACGAAACCGAAAGCCGCGGGGGTAGCGTCCACAAAAACGACAAGAAAGTGTTCAGACGATCGTGATGCATCAGCGCAATGCACTTCTGCCGTCCCTGTCTCGGCGGGAAAAACACTTGTCATTATATATCCGTCCTTGTCTTGCCAGCGGAGGAGTGAGGTCGAAGGAGCCACCCGTCCCGCTCTCGCCGCACCCACCGCTCTGATTGAGGAAGTGCGGCCGCGTTTACGGGACCACTCTGGGCGCGCTTTGCATGGCATACCATGCCGACGATTTGGACTAGAAGTCGCTCATCAGCGGAATGAATCGCGCGGCGCGTGTGGCCGCGACATTTCCCCCATAACAATGAGTGATAGTGTAGCCGTCCCTTTCGCGGCGGACCTTGCCGTGCTGTTGCTCCGAGGCAGGTTCAATATCCCAGACCTTGGGCCGATCGAGAGTACCGATGGCCAGTTAAAACTAGTTGCTCATACCTACAATACCTGCGATAATTTATAATTTAGCCAGTATTTATAGTCTTATTGACCGACGGAACGAGTCTACGTTAGCGTGTACCGGTGGTGTCACGATAACATTTTAATTAAATGTGACATTTGGAAAGGAAATGGATTTTTCCACGGGCCTTTTGGCGGCGAGCCTCTAGACAAGGGTCACGGGTCCTCGTAAACGGCACATAATAAAAAAAATTAGTGTTTTATGATACCTCTACCAGGAAAACTAATGAAGCGTCGGTGGTCGGCGCCGAGGCCGCGCGCCTCCATCACGACGCGGCCAATTAGATGTCGGCCGTATTGCGAAAATATAAATATTAGTAGAACCGACAAAGCTTTTTAATCACCCATCTCGATGCGTTTTGTTCCTTTTGCGGTCCGAAATTACAGGTTGCGAGTTCGCTCACCCCGGCACGCCGCGCTTAGGGCAACTATGCCGTGGATCGTGTGAAAAATTACCGCAGATTTTGCTCTTGTTTCGTATTATAAGTGGCATTCGATACGTATAATTTTTGTATCCGGGGAACATTAACAGCATGGAGGTATTTAGGGATCATCGAACTTATTTATGGTGGCATTAAAGGGAAATTTATGATTATTTGAGAAAAGGAACAATGAAAACGAAAGCGAAGACAGTCGCAGGCGGCGCGGAGCGGTGCGGCGCGGCGCGGCTCGCGGCATCTCGCGCTCGCCACGCCAAGGTTACGTCGTAGGGGCGGCGACCGGCTGCGGCGAGACGTGACGTCACGGGCGCCGGAAACGATTGTCCGCTCATAGTTACGGTTACATTTTGAGTTTAGAAGAAAGTGCTTCATACCGCGTGGGCTAGGTCAGTTCGCTGCACATCACTAGCCTCGCGTTATTTACACAAACCTAATGTCATAACTCGTGTTTTATTCTAACGCTCATATCAACGTGGTTTGGTGCGAGCTAAGTTTTTCAAAGTTTTGTCACTATCGTACTTCATTTATTCCTCCCTAAGAATGTCAGTGACAAAACAGTTTCGTTTAGCATTCGTTGATCTCAGGAAAGATGCAAGTTGTTTGAAACTGTAAGGATCAAAAACTTGTTACTCAACTTCGAAAAAAGTTTTCGTGACTTTCGGAATAAGAATTTGTTGTGAAAAAGGCTTTAATTTTGTTTTTATTCACCATTTCTGTTTCCGGTGGTCACTTTTGTTTTCTTTTTGAAATTTTGACATCATTTTTCTTCGGGGCCCCTTAATTCTGAGACTGTATACTGACAATACTGAGTCCAAACAAAACGAATATGTTGCTTTCAATGATATATCCACTACACTATTATAGTAATATGAATACGTAGTTACTTTTAACCCCGGGATAGTGAAGCTTTCCAACGCCAGTAGTTTCGGAGCAAACAAATATAATATTAGTATAGTAGATTAGAAAAATTAAAAATATGTCGACCTATAATCTTATAAATAGCGATTATAAGTATGTTTAACAAGAGCTTAAAGGGCAGATATAAAAGCAATTCAGACCATTGTTCGCAAAAAGGCTAAGAAAGCAGACGACCTCGTCGGATGGGCAGAGATAAACAAATTAAATTGTCAAGCTGCCGGATCGACCGGCATAACAAAGAATCCTAAATAATGTAAATAAATATTAAAAATAATTTCATTTTATATAAATATGATAGATTGGAAGGCTGTATGATGGTGGTACAGATTTGCTTGATATTCGGTAAACAGAAAGTTAACCCAAACAAATCTGTCACGTCGGTTTTGCAACCAGGATTAATACATGGAATAGTTTTTATCCCGAATATTGATCTGGGTACAGTTTTATCGTGTCAATTTTCGTTTTGGTCCCCCCTCCCCTCTATCTCCGAAAGTCTTGAGTTTAGAAATTTGAAAAAAAACATGGTTTGATTTGACCCCATTTAAAACAAAAATAAAAAAAATTACGTGTTATCCATTTTATGTCAATTTCAATAAAAATACATATAACCAATTCAACATTGCACAAATTACAGCCAACGCATTGAGCTGTCAGATATATTTAAAATCGTATTATTATGTTGGTGCGCAAAAAGAAATAATTATAGTATCAATAAAAAACGTGTCATAAATTACCCAATATTTAGTTGCTGCATGGCAATCTGTCAGATATCTTACCTGGAAATAAAGAAACAATAATTAGTAATTACACCATGATATCGAGGCGGACAAGTAACATTTATGACAAGTGCAACATTCCTACACACAATTATACGTATTTATAAATATAAAGTAATAATTGTTTGAATATTTTAAAAAAAACTGTCTCTCGCGTATTTGCTAAGAGTCCTTTCAATAAATACTTCCTACTCCATCTACCATTCCTTTTTGATACTCGTTGTGAGTTCCAAGACAGCTGTAGTTTCTCTCCAGGGACGTAAATAAGCGTCATTACTTGTGAGGAACGGTGGGTACGTGTGGTGGGCTTGTTCCAATGTTTTAAAAAAATCGCTATCCTATAGCAAGCAAACAAATTATCCGCTGCATTGCATTGTCTATTCTTAATTGTATTCGGTTTAAAAAATATTTTAACTAATAGTCTCTGTGCTTGGATAGTGCTAACTTATTATGTAAGGACTCACATGCTCCTTTGCGAACATCTTTCATAAAAAGAAAAATAGGTTTCTATTTGGAAAAAAACCTTAATATTTTCCCGTACGGTTATAGCAATTCTTCGAAGAAGTAATAAAATAGCTGAATTATATGACGCCCACAGGGTGGCCATGATGTATTCTTCTTTTCCCAAGAATAGAACCAACTTTAATATGTTCGCGGAGAGAGATTGAATATTTTCTTTCGCCATTTCTTTTACCAGTGGCCATTTGACTTTTGTTTCCGAAATGGTGGTAGTTTATAGAGTAGATTTAACTACTTATACAAAACAAATCAATAATTATTTTTGTTCGACAAGGGAAAGTGCAAGAGCTCAGTCCCTGAATAAATTGATTTTATCTTTCTAATGCATTAAAAATATCTTTCAACTTAGATTGTACAGATAGTTACATAGTCACATAACTGTTAAGATAATAAGAAATTCCACGATCAGTATTTCAAATACTACCTTTGTCTCTTAAAAATTGCAAAAATTCTACAAACATTGACGCGAGATTCGTCGCAAACACAAACAAAAAACATTCGACTTGCGCAAATCTTTGAACACGATACGCACAACAAGCAAAGAACAGCGTGCTAACCGATTTTACGATGACAAGTAATAACAAAAACTTAATCTGGCATATTAATTAACTCATCATATAAATCTACATAATTTAATAGTTGATCTATATTTCAATAGACGTAACAAAAAATAATGTTGTTTGAAAAATATTTACAATTTATTAAGAAATAAATCAACTTGAAACTAGCATATTCGTTTCCAAAATGGTACATTACTGGTTTTCAATGCTTTAAGAACTATGCAGGCATTATAACAACGACCAGTTCAGTAAGATCTCACCTGTCACCTACAATTGTTCTGTATACTACTTTATTGTGGTGGAATAGTAAGGAATAAAGGGTCTGATGAGAGTGGGCAGGGTTTATTTAAATACGGCCGTTAGCGTTTCCGATAGGCGCGTGACGCAGTGCGATGTACGGCGAATATAAACGAGTCACGGCGCAGAGCCCGGTCAAATTCAAGAGAATAGACAAGGGATTGTGAACCTATGAAATTGTTTGACGATGTGATATGACAATATAATCTATCGGTGACATTGATAAAGCTTTTCGATTGTATCCCTAGTATCATATTATTATGAGGATCGTAATGGATTCGGTAATTATCACTTTCGTCTGTAACAATAGGTTTCTGTAAACTAGTTAAAAGCTTTGCTAAACCAGACACGAGAAAGTTAAATTGAACTTGGCATAAAGTTAAGGAATAATATTTTCAAAAGTATGAAATACTGATACGAGATACAGTTAAAATTTACGTAACTTATGTCAACTTTACATCAGTATTCAACGAGACTGAAATACATTCAGCATTATTGTACACCATTTATCAATCATCAATTGTAAGCAGTTTGACCACATGAACAAGGAATTCCATAAAATCAGAACAATCCTGCTCATTACCCATTAATTAAAATGAATACGACTGACAGTTGTCATTGCGTAAAATTATAATTAAGAGATGTTATCTCGTGCGACACCAGTAGTGGCACGAGTGGGCACTGGGCAGCCTTCCCGCGGCACTAGCAGCACGGCACCTTGACGAGTGTGGGCCCAGAGACACGCGACTCGACGAATGTATCGCGCGTGTATCTAGGGGAAGGGACCAGCACGCATTTATTATTAAAACAATCACGGAACAAAAAGCAACTCGTGGAGGGCAGCATCGGGCGGCCGCGCTGCGCGGTCACGTTCGAGCCGACGACGCCAATTTCCACGCGGACCGTTTAAACTTTAATGTGTGATAAAAAGTAATGAACAAATTCTCGTTGCTTGTCATTATCGCTCACAAGGACATGATTCAACGCTCCCTCGCTGGCAGTAAAATTAAAAACGCGTAAAGATCGCGGTGGGCCCGGCAGCCTACGTCGCGGCCTGCCAGCGCCAGACTTCAATTAGATTTCGCGAGAGGCGAACAATAAGAAATAAAATCTGATCTTTTACGATCACCCTGTCAGACGTCGGTCAGTCATGATCGTAAAAGCGAGAATGCCCGTGTTGCTAAAAAACCAAAAGGTAACCGATTGTCGGTAGGTTTCAACCCGAAACTGCCGGGTCCAAATTTGATGGGGCAGTTTATGGCGTCAGAAGTAGGTCACTCGCGGACAAAGACCACGAGTGCTCGCTTCGATTAGCGCGGGAGAGGAGTCGAAGGTGAGACGAAAGACAAGACCAAATTAAGTACACGAGCACTAAAGCCTCGGCGCTATTACCGAGACGAAAGTCGTCTGGATATTTTCTGATTCAGTACTCAAAGTTTCACCTTCAACACCCGCGCGTACTCGACGTCGCCCGTGTGAAACTATATCAGGCGATTTATCGAGGCCCGGATTGATTCACGACGAAAACTTAAAATTGGAAGTGGCCAGTCGGACACGAAGCCCCGCGGAATGCAAAACGGAATCCCGCTTGTTCTTTGTTGCGGATTCCCAGACGGCGGCGAGCGACGGCGGCCAAGGTAAAAAGCGGTCGCATGAGCTGCCTTATAAATTATGAACCCCATCGGGGGTTATTAGTTGTCGAAATGACAGCGGCGCGGGGGGAGCGCCGAATGTGACGCCCGCCACGGTACCGTTACGAAACCTAGCGAGACTTATAAAAACGGCCGAAGGGCGAGAGGGTCGACCATCCAGTTCCCATCCACTCGTTTTGCTCTCGTTCGGCGGGCTAATCTCCGCGTTACTGTTACGAATACAATGCTTTTTGGCAGATGTAGCAAAAAACATTTTAGAGCGCACGTATCAAATTACGCGAAGTTATATCGATGCGAAATTAATCGTGATCGACGGGCGCGGAGGCACCGGAGCCATTAAATTACAATAACATTGTTATCGAGCGACATATTGATCTGTCCGAGAAAGAAATAAGTCAACGACTCTCAGCGAATAGAAAGAAGCTGTTGATAGCGAACGTTACCGCGTCGTAAATAAAATGTATGCTCCACCTTATCGTGCGTTACGCAAGCGCAAATAGTTCCTGGCATTCTTTTTCTGAACGACTCTTCCTATGGTCAACGGTCACATTTTAATGACATCATAACTTATTGATACAATTGCACAATGTGCACAGTTTGTAAGTGCTGGAGGTCCTATTGTTGACAGTCTTATAAACACTCTGATTGATGTTAAACGCCCAAGCATAATGATAATGCTATTTATAAATGCATAAACGCGATAGAAGGTCGCTTCCCACGTAAACGAGCATCGAGGTAGGTCGGGATAAAAACAAATATATGAACGTCACAAATCTGACAACTGTACCGAAATTGGTGCTATTAAAATATCAATGGTGATTGATGCATCGTGAATTGCGTTATTAGGACGCATCGACCCTGCTAATTCGATTATTTGTTCTCGTATAGTCGATCGCCTAACTAATCATGATTTCCTAGTTTCGTTAGTCATTGTATGTATGTCTTCGTAATAATTTTAAATGAGACCTCATTCGACCTCTAAATTAATAATATTAGCAATTTGACACATTGTAAATGGGTTTATGCATTACAAAGCTACGTGTTTCGTCTACGAAACGTAATTAATTTATTACAAACCAACTGACTAATCAATGTTGGATAAAAACAAATGACAACGCATTTTTAGTTTTTTTTTTTCACTTTCTCAAGTCCCCTTGCGTAGAAATAATAGTTACCAAGGCTCCATAAGCGCATTGGGAGTGTAGAGGTTGTGAAATTGCGTGTGACCGCAAGACATCCGGCGGACAATGGCGCATGAGCCGGCGGAGGCGGACGAAAGCTCGCCGGATGCACGTAATGTGCAGATATTGATGTGTGTACGCATGTTTATATGCTTATCCGTTGCTCCTTTACATTCTCTTTAGGATAAAGTTTTTTTTTACAAAACGTGTATAAGCTCTCTGGAATAAAGAAATGTGTTGGTTCTACATCCTTAGAAAATGGCTAAGCATTCGTATAAGCTTCTGTAATTACTGACAATAATTTCAATGATGGAGAATCTATTCGCATTGAGCAACGTGACAAAAATGATGTAAAATGGACTCAGCCATGTAACATAAAACAAGATTATGTGGTATCGACTAGGGCCTCATGATCACGAAAGTGGTCATCAGGGGTATCGAATGAAGCGATCTATCGGACGGGTCGTTACCGCAGGGCTCGCTATAGGGAAGCCTTCTATGTGTGGGAGATGCTAGTGCGGAACTGGTTTGTCTATGCCCTGTCCACTGCGATGTTGATGTTTTTTTGGTTTTGTTGCCCTAGTACTCGCAGCGCAAGCATTCAGCAGCGGTAAACGAAGAATGCGTGTCAGGCCAAAACGTAAATTTAATAAAATATCACGAAACGCCTATTAAACTTTACGAGTTCTTTTGTGTAACCCAACCGTGTCGGTCAGGTAATACCGGCGTAAATTGCATGCCCCGAACGTGGCAAAAAGAATCAAAATAATGTCAAAACAGTTCGTTTCCTGAATTCCTTTGTGCTAACATTTTTTAAATATGGAAGGGAAATTGTTCCCTTTGAAATATGTAAATATCTGAACGGTTTCGTTACAAATTAAATTACTGTATACAATACATGCTGGTCTGAAATAATTACACTTAATAATGTATCGACCACAGGTATAGGAAATATATCTGCACCTATTTATTACCAATGACCTTCAACACTAAATAATATCTGATAGGTTAATTGCCGAGAACAGATTAGATTTTGCCAGTTTTTTTTCCATGGTCCAAAAACTCTAAGCTCTTTGTTTATGATACGTAATTATAATACTGGAGAAGCAATCACCGAACCTGTCATTACCCTGTACAAATACCTGCTTATTTATACATTCACGGTAAATGAGTTAATTCGATACCTACTACAATTTAGTGCGCGACTGAAACCTTATTTTGAGATATTTATTGATTAACGGATCGGTGTTGACGTAAAAAAGGGATAATTTTATAATATAGCCATATTTTATCGTCCAGTTTCACATGGTAAAAAAGAGCGAATATGATATTATTTATGGTAACGTAGAATTAAGATTAATATAATATTTTTTTGTGTTCTGCTTGAAATGTTCGATGATTATGATTTGTGGTCATTATGAACCTACATCAAACGGTTCGCGTGTGACCCGGCGTGCATCGTGCAAGCTGACGCAACGCGCCCGAAAAAACTCCCAATAGGAAACTGTTATGTCGACTTCTATAGAAAACTTGAACTTCTGATCGTCTGTACACTGTCTAAATGCTAACTTTATACTCTCGGGAAGCTGGGCGAAGTTAAGACAAAGTAAGACAAAGAGCTCTACACTCTCGTTTTGCGCAACTTCACAAGAGTGCATAACGTATAGTTTACTAAACTGTGCTGAACTATTAAAAAAATGGACTTTACTTTTTGTTTCCTTCGTCATAATAAGGGTAGTACGATTTTTGAATTGAACAGAAACATAATAAATACTAAATCTATTCATCATTCAAGCTTTTCTAACACTACGTAATCAATATTATCCGATTTCCAACCCCAAAAACGCGTTGTATTGTTCATTCCATGTACTTGGGATGCGCCTTAAACTACTAGGCTACAGGGGTCCTGCCCTGGGTATTCTCGCTCGTAACAAAAACCGATTCTATTTCGATTCTAACTCACTCGCTGTCCCGTTCAATTCCTATGTTGTTTGAGTGAGACAGCGATAGAATTCGAATTGAAATAGATCGGTTTATGTTACGAGAATCGTGTCAACAATCACTTCTTTTGTCATTTTCAATTTCTATGTAATAAATGTAATTATTCAGTCAAATGGTTTTCAATTATTCATGCTTATTTTCATTGCAATATGCATGAAATAAATAGTCTACAAGAACTTTATACTAGTTATTCTAGTAAATAAAAATATAAACAGGCAACACCGCGGGACACAACACTATAGTATTATTATAATAAGATAATGATACGTCTGTAAGCGGTACGGCGAAACGGTTGCCTTTTTTTATTCGAGTGTTGCCATGTCTGGGAGATTTGTTCCCGAACTAGTTCAAGGTTATGTTGATCGTGAATGGGCGGCTTTATTTTTTTTTTGTTGATAGGTCGTCTTTAGGTCGCTGGAGTCACCCGTCGATAGAAATAGACCATTTCATGTAGGTACCTAGTGTGCCTAGGACATTATGTCATTTTAATTAAGCTATATTATTAATATCTATCAACACAAAATGTTTAATGAGTTGAACAAACACATTTGAAATTTATAGATACATTTGAGGAGGCAGCTTGAAATTAAATGTAAATTAAGTTTAAAATGCGTTTGTGCTACTAACTGTAAATGTGTCTGAAAATTTAAGAATCAGGGTAGGATAATTTTAATCTCTGGTTCGGGGCTGATACCAGGAAACAAGAGGATTGCAAGTATAAGCGCGTGCGCAAGTTATAAAATAATAATTAAGTACGTAAGAAAACAATAGGTACAACATTTATGCAAGGCTGATAATCTGAATATCAAGTAACTCGCGTACCAGAATACAGGAGTGAAAGGGTGCTTTTTAATCAGATAACATTTAAAACATATACAATTAACACTCAATAAGAAAATTTATAAATAAAATATTAATAACAGTATGTTATTTTATCAGATTAATATACATTAAGCCATTTTTGCGTATAATTATTATGTAAACAATATGCTTAAGAAGATAAGGCAGCCAAAATGCAAATGGACTCCGCAATAAAAACAAATCAATAAAAGGAATTTGGAAACTAATTAACTACTTATGATAATAAGTTAGGTTCGACCAAATGCACATTTAATTGTGGCAAAACATCACAAAAAGTCGCGAAGATGACGAAGACATTATGTTATTTTGTAACCGAGTGCAACGCTCTGGGAATTGACCGCCTTAGGTTGGCAACCCGGCGGAGGGCGCGACAAATATGCACCCAATCGTAAACAATTATTCGAATTTCGAATGCGCCACGTGACCGTCACACGTCAAGGCGTTTGAATTTAAATTTGGAACATTCGCCCCGAACGATTAGTTTGTTAATTAATTTAATGTTTTTCGGTCGGTACCTTAATCGAGTGAGGCGAAATAATTTTAAGGTTTCAATGGTGTTGTAAATTTTATTGTTGTTGAGAGTATAAAACTGACATTTTACTTTCCGGGTTCGCTCTGCGATCGGGACCAGCTGCGCCGAGACCACCGGCACCGCTCGCGACCGCGACAAAGTCACTTACAAGTAACTTTGCTAAAAAAACAGGCCACCAACACCACACGGTAAGTCATCCATGTATAAATTAAGATAATCTGCGAAGTATCAAAATATCTGTCAACCGGCGGCTAATCGTTTTGATCTATGGACGCGTGTGAAGCCGCCGCAACGTCCGAAAAAATTCGGTCACGACTTTTCAACGGAGAGTTAATGAATTAGATAATTCGATTTCGTACTCGATTCCTGTCGCCAGCTCTAATAAGACTAATTTGACAGATTGTTTCGACTACTGCTTTTATAACGTCATATTCTTACTGGATTTTACGGCTTAATAAGACTTAATTGATCAGTTTATTGGAGTGTGTAGCTTCGTTATAATAATGTGAATGCTAATTGATTTTTTATGCGTGTTTTTCTGCGAACTTAGTCAGCCGATACACTTTTAAGCGGCATGTCATTATTAGTTTTCGTCCTAAAAGCGATAAAGATCTAAATGAGTTATGAATCGTTTTGTTAGAGCGCGTTGTTTATGTGAAATAAATCGGCCGATGAAACGCCGGCCACTTCAAACGTCGCGGCTGCCTATGCCGCAGACCACCAGGGAATATTGACCTTTCCCCTTACAACACCACACTATTTTTAGTTGGCAACAAATTTGCCATCGATACAAGTCGGGAGGTCTCTATAAGTTGGCACTATTTGTCGCCGTGAGATACAGTCGGAATATAGAATTAGGCGAATCCGACAGAAGGCCATTTTCGATAAAAATGTCGTCGGCATTTTAATGACCGTTCGGACGTACCTGAAGCATCCAATTTGTTATTTATTGCCTTTATATTTTAGTAAAATAAGCGATTGCAAACTTTGTTCTTAATAATAATTAAAATCATGATTTATGAATGTCGTCGGTCGACTTAATTAAATGTTATTCGACATTGAATCAAAATAAGTTAATTGATAAATACAAAAATGAGTAAAAATAAAAGTAAATATCGTTTATTTGAAAAGACAATAATTCATTTTTTTTTTCAAAAATGACTTTATCTAAGACAAACCTCCACCTGCTAATTTAATGCGTGTTTTGTTGCGCGTATATTTGATATTAAAGTTATTTTAAGAAGAAAAAAATGATATTTGGATGTGGTTGCCAAACGATATTGCTTTAATTGACGGGGCCCATGAATCTAGGATAGTCTGGTCTAGTGTACAAGAGTCGGTGCATAAAATTTTCTGTTTGAATAGTTGCGGTTCACGGTTGTTTGGCGACGCGTCAGCTGGCCGGTCCCCCGGGCTCCCACACTCGCACCTCGCCCTGTTACCCCTAATTACGGGGAGTGTGTTTCTGTGTCAACACTGTACTAAATAAAACAAAACAATCAACCGTCAAAAAGAACTGTCTTTTTCGGATTTCAAATTGCATTCGATTTAAAAAAATATAATATGGTCTTAAAATATTTTTAATGACACCGGCCAGGATTCACGCCGTCACGATTATTTCATTACCCAATACGACCACAATAGATCACATTGTAAACTTTCACTCAACTTTCGTGGTTTCCTTGGCAATTCGTCGACATTAAAAACAATATGGCGGAGAACAAAGGTCCATTCGAGCGATTCCGGCGCAAAAACAAGATCGGTTAAATGCTGGAAATAAAGAAAGAAAAAAAAAAACAATTTCCAAGAAGCGTTGACCGCGTAGCCAATTATAATAAAATCGTTCAATACCGCCAGCGGAAAGGTTAGCCATTTAGCATACATTTCGGTAGTTAGAACCGCGGTGGAGGATTAAAACAACCAAAAAACCGTATCTCACAGGACTCCTATAAATAACGGCCGGCAATGCGCGATCGGACGCGAAAATTAACGTTGACAACTTCGTTTCGTTATCTAAATGCGAGCACAGCCCTAAAAGAGCATGTGAAATTTAACAAAAAAACCTTCTTCATCAAGGATTCCTAAAAGCGGATCGATTGTCGCAAAAGGATCGATGTTCCCGATGCGTCGCTCGCTCAATTCTAAGGATTATTACTGCGGAATGCCGCTCAACAGCTCTCGCTTTTCGAGCGCTGAGCTGAACATCGTCTTGGTGATATAATCGTTTTATAGTTTATTTAATACGATCATTATTATACGATTGAACGCGCACTCGATTCTGGATACATGTAGCGATCGATTAAGGTGTTTCGAGTTTGGCATTTATATTGTTTGTGAGTGAGGCGCCTTTCGGCGAACGCCCGTTGGGGTGGAATGTGTTAAGCCGAGCAATCGGGAGACATTTTTTCAATTATCTGCAGAAGTCCAAATTACAGGTCGGCGACAGGCGTGCGTGTTGAAGATGACTTCGCGATGCAATTTTATTATGGCACCGACAAATAAATGATAAAGCGGTCGTTTTTTAGACGTCAAGTGGCGTAAACGTCAATTATACATCAACTGAGATAAAATGTAAATAAATCAAGAAACATTGATTTACGAGTGAGTGAATAAATAAAATTTTGACCGAAATGACACTGGCTAAGTGTCGCGTAACGTGTTATCTGGATATTATCTCAATTGATTAACGATATTGCTATGTAATAAACAAAAACGATTCACATTTTAAATATGTATGCAGTCACCGATTTAAAATATAACCCTTAATAATTGTAATATTGTTTACAGAACAATCGGTATTGCTCGTAAATCAAGTATAAATAAAAGTAAATCACAAATGGTCTCGTTTCTCTCGTCTGGGCATTATCGAAAGGGCAATCTGCTTCTAATTGGAATACGTAGACAGACACCAAAGGGAATTAGAAAAAGTACCAGGCTAATATGACTAATCTGAAGGTCTCATCGGATGTGCATGTGTGCGTGGAATGGTAAAAAGTTAAGTTCGCATCGGCAGGTGCTAGGGCAGATGTTGAGTGGAAACGAATGACGACGTTCCATTTGAATACCCTAAATAAGTCGAGTTATATGTTTTTTATGATAAACTAGTACTTTATAAATGGATACATGTAAAAAAAACAAGGCCAACCCGTCCCAAAATAAATTATAATAATGTTAGCATTACAGAAATTAGAGCGTTTAGCTTAATTTTACCTTATTAGGCATTAAGGGCAGTTTGAGATAAACCAGAGTTTCTGAAGTTTGCGAGCGATGTTATCTTATTTTATATTTGGACTAATCTGTCTAATTAAACTGACGTTTCACTCTGGAATATTTAATAAATTATAAAATAATTATTTAAAATAATCTTAAATGATAACAGTTGGCAGAACACATCGCCAATTGGAAGATAAAGTCTATGGGCGGCTTATTGGATTATATTCTTAACGAATACCCTTCAATGTAATATTTCTTTGTGCTGTTGCATGTGTATTGCAAATAAAGTATATTCTATTTATCTATCTAGGATATTTGAGTATAGAATCTTAAATTGTACTTTAACTTAGTTAGTATATTTTAACCACGCATCTATTACGCAATCGAAGGTTACGTATCAACATTGTATTATTTCCTTTTAACCATCAAAAATTAATTCTTGACGGTTGAGTTCACGACATAAAATTTTTAGAACAACTAGCGTTCTTTAACACCGAGTTTATTGGCTTCGAACAATCCATTGTTAACGTTTGTAACGACCGTATATAATTTTATAAAACTTATTAATACAATTATTTTAATTTTCAAACAGCGGAACGGGCACGTGACTCCAACCGCAAACGGCAGAACGGTTGGTTCTTGGTTCCTTCATGTGCAGTGGATATCCAGAATCGAATTGGAACCGATTCGAAAACAAAACAAAATTGCGTTTCCGGGGCGCCGCTCGGCAGATGGCGCCTTTCCGCCAGCTGCACCGCCTCTCCGCCTAGCGGAACCGAACGCTCCAATTTAAGGCCGCCTCTCGCCCCGACTCAGTCTGAAAGTTCCGAATCTTTAAACCGCGCTACCTCCACAGTATGGAGTGAGCTCCGTACTTATGTCCATATTTAGCATCAAGTCGTTTATCTCTATAACTCGAATTTACTGTTATACCTAGGTATTGTAGTTTTAAATAGGCAGTGTTGAAGGTAAACTCGTATTGGCACCGGAGCGACCGGAGATACTTCTTTTATCGAACGAGCCTACGCGCAATCTTTAATTACACCAGCCTCAGACCGACAGGTGGCTTATGCGAGCCTTTCAGCACAAAAAAGCCGTACACAATAATTAATGACGCGAAATAATGTACCAGCATGCGAGACGAAAATCTAAAGCCTCGACACGCACCGCCCGGTGAAGGGCAACACGACACCCGCCATTGAACACATTTCCACGAGGGAAATATCGGCTTACACGCTGAGACTTCGCCACCCACTACGCACCCTTTCAAAACTAGAACTGTACAGTGCATTATGCACTCCTAGTAGGTACCAACAACCTTAACCACTATTTTTATCTGTCTATTAAGGCTGTTTAAAATAAAATAATGCGCAACAAAAATAAAGACCTCCATGTCGATACATACGGTCTTCGGTTTACCGATTTATCTGAGGCGATTAAAAGGAGCTAGTAATAAGGTAAGTCAAGTCGACGACAGTCGAGTCGGCTGCATTTGCAAGTCCACTAACCCGAGACAAAAAACGAAGATGAGAAACGCAAATGCACGAATAATGAACTCGGAGATGGCAATAAATCCCGCTCTGGATTTAAACGTTTATTTAATTTATCGTCAATAGAATAAGTCTGATTAGCGCAGGTACCTCGCGAACCGCAGGTAGACCCTTTCACGGGAATCAGGGCCGACTTAATAACGCGCTCCGGGCTGGGCCCTTTTTTTCAGTGGTCATTTAGTATACAGTTATGTCTTTGGACAAAGCATTCGTCCTTTTGTTGAGTGTGTTGAGGAATGTAACAATTACCTGTAAGTAAGCGGCAGATAAGAGCGTCGGAGTCATTGTTGTTTTAAAAAGGAGGAGTAAAAATTGACAGTTTGAATGGAGAGCCAATTGTGCTAGGTGTTGGGTACTTTTGCCGGTGCTTGAGGGATACACAATTAATATTTCCGCTTATTGTGATAGTAAGAGCTCTGATAACCCTGCATCCGTTGCCCATTAAATACGCAGTAAAATGAATCATGCCAGCCTTTGATTATGTACTTGTCAAGATGGACAAGTTTCTTCGAGGCGGACAAGACAATTGCCAAAATCGCCACTTTGTAACCAACTCTTGTAAACCTACAAGTCTATAGGGGGGAAATGTCCCAAATGCTAGCAGTATTTCATCTTATCGGCAGCGTGATGAAAAAAATATCTTATTGTTTGCTATTTTAATATTTTGAAATGAATATTTTTGAACCTAGAAATGACTGCCATTATTCGTAATTAAAACTGGTACGTAGTTGTGTTTCGAGAAAATGTCAGTCAACGGTTAATTATTTTATCTATGTCACAAACGGAAAGCACACCTGTCATGTCATTACCCCTTTTGTCCAACGGAAAAACTTTAGGCCTTAAAAGCGTATAATTATGATTAATTTCAGTTAATACTACCGAATGTTAATATTTTCATTATATATTTAAAGTTTTAGTATATTCTTCATTAAATTATAACTATAGAATCTTTAACAGTCGTCAACGGACTAATTTTGTGTACAACGGAAAGCGCAGCTGCCGTCTACAATGGTTCCCAGTGTGAGCAACGGCCGACAACACATTTAACGACCAGTATATAAATATTAAACGTACAGTTGATTCCACGAACACTAATCGCAATCATTTTATCCAGGATAAGAAGCCTTTTAGCGTTTTATTGAGTTGTAGAAACCAAACAAACGAAATTCGCAAGTTAGACGACTTTTAAAGTTTCATGTCAAGCTAAAAATAACAATATTTAGTTTATTTCTATCAGTAAATAGAGCATTAGTAACAAATGAATGAATGAATTTACATTTATTAGGTATTTCTACATGCTACTTTCGTATTACTGGTACACAAGTAGGTTGATATTAGCTTACTTTGGGACACGATGACACTATGTGTGAATTGTATACTGCTTGCCTTTATGATGCGATAATCTCTTTAGAATGCAGTTTTTTAATTCGCTGCTCATTTAACTAAAGAGACGTAATGTTGTATTTACGTGGAAGGAGACAGAAAACTATTAAATGTTGAGTTACTTGAAATATGTTTGTCGCGAGTGGGGCCCCAAGCAACGCCAGCCCTTCAATAAAACTTCATTGAATAACACGGGACGCGCGCTGTTTAAGGTAACATAACAAATGTTTTTGTTGGCTATACGATTCAATCAAATTAAAAACAAGCTTATTATAATACCGTTTAAAAAACAAGAAATAAACATAAAATTAAATGGGAGACAAAGAAAAACATTAAGTATTAGGAAAAGCACACGAGACGCAAGATTTTTTGTTACGAGATTGATCAGGAAAGGTCTAATTAAAACGTGTTTCATCACTTTCGCACTCATTTTATTCTCCACAAGAATGACAATGACAAAACAGGTTTTAGTTAATCCTTTGCTAATCTTTTTTTTATTAATAACTGTCAGTTTTACGCTAAAATCACTCATCTTTGATGTACACCTAGATGAAATTTTCTATGGAGATAGTTTCTGACCCAGGGAGAATATGGAATAGCTTTTATCACAGACATCTCCTTAAGATAAGTCAAGCCGCAGGCTAGTATAGATCATTCTTCTATGAAAATGTCGTGAAAAGTTAAAATTTTATGCAACATAAAATACCTCAACAGAAAAAAATCTTTATATTGCAAGGAATAATGATTGCATTTTGTTTTTTTTTTATATAAATAGACATTACATACAAATACGTTCGTTAAAAATTCCATTGATGGTACCGGAATACTTAACTGCATTTCGGTATATGTTGACATTCAACCGAGCGAGTTGTATTTACGTACGGGTTGCACCTGTCATCCGTTGTTTTTATTTTTTTTGTGTTACCAACTTGCAAAACTTATTGAAGGTTGTACTTTCGCAATTTTTATTTGAATATAGATAATTATTAATACTATAATTATCAAAATGTGTCATATAATACTATTATTATTAATATGCGGGTGGTTATTGGAAACGGCTTTTTTCATGAATTTATACTGTGGCTTTTTAGCTTTATTTGGATAGTCGGAATATTTTTGGGTAGTAGTTTATTTTTTAAGAATTATTTTTTATTGAGCCGAGACTGTTTTGGCACACAGACACTCATTTCAACTTTAAACGCAATAATTTAATTATTTTCCCTTGTTCCCTTTTTGCGTAACCACTCGTATTTTTTTTTTTTTACCATTTAACTGTTTTAAAACCTGGATTTTTTCTTGATAGAAAAAAAATGTAGTTAACAACACTATTCATTCAGTTTTTTGTTTTGATATTATTTGTTAAACATTTTTGTCAACTAAGTTTTCGAATTATTTGTATCATTTTATTACGTTAATAGCTCCGAAGACAAGACAGGTTGTCTTTAAATAGAAACGCGTGACGCCATTTTGATATCCATTCATGAAAATAAATAAATAATTATATACGGACAAATCACACAGATTGAGCTAGCCCCAAAGTAAGTTCGAAACTTGTGTTATGTGGGATACTAACTGAACGATACTATATTTTATAACAAATATATATATAGATAAACATCCAAGACCCGAGGCCAATCAGAAAAAGTTCATTTTTCATCATGACCCGACCGGGATTCGAACGTGGGACCTCTTGGGTGGCGGTCTGGCGTGGTAACCATTATGCCACGGAGGTCGTCAAAAATAATTCCATTATTACCATTATTATTGAAATTGTTATGATATAGGTAATATTTGGTAAATAATTCGTTTATTAATATGATGTGGCTGTTGATCAAACTAAAAGATTTGAAACACATTGCATTTTTTTTATTTATAAAAACGTTCTTATAAGAGAAGTCAATAATGAATATCAATATCATTTTGTTGTACTTAATCCTAAGACTTAATCATTATTAAAGAAATAAAAAAAGGAAATAAATCTAAAATTTCTCAAAAGGCTTTTGAATATTTTTGAATACCCAACTACTGTGACAGAACTATAAATTATACCAGATTTTTTTTAACTATCGTATTAATTTAAGTAGGTACCAGGTTTGAATGAATGCAAGGAAGTCGATAAGACGGTTGGGCGCAGCAGGCGCCGGCAGGTGTAAAAGACGGTTGCAAGACCCACCAGGCGACGACGGTTGGCAGATGTGCTATTGCTTACGATCGGCGGTCTATAAAATCATCATCATCCCCAATTAAAAATTAAAAGCCATTTCGTAATACGTAATTTTATCAAATACCTGAATTACTAAAGTATTTTACGACGAAAGCAAATCGTCTTGTTCAAGATAAAATTGAAGTTACAACCAGAAACAAGATTTTAATAAATGATTTTACTCAAAAAAATTCGATAAGTGCGCGTGACATGAATGCTATACCAACACAATTATCATTACTACAATGATATATGGCTAATAAATCATTTATTGTAGGTTATCCTTAAAAGATTGCGCTGTATGCTGTATCTAAGGACAATGTTCTTGTGGGTACCACCTATTTATGTCGATAATCGCACATGTTCCAGAACGGAACCTCGACGACAGCATTTCGCACATCTGCGCCGGCGACACATCAACATCATATCCTGTCATTAAACCTTATAAGAAAAACAAGATTTTTTTTCGAACAATAACGTGGTCCGCGACAAATTAAATCGAAATTGCTTTCGCATAGTTCTGCTTGAAAATAGCCGCGAACGCTTACACAATAATGAAAGTTGCCTGCGGGATGGCCGCTTATTACAGCCCTGGTGAGGAGTAAATCGAAATGGGAGTGAGGCTAATTCGCGGCGCCGCCTGACAGCGCGAGATGGATTGTTGTCAACATTAGTGCGGGAGCATATCGACTTGTCGCCTTGTGTCGCGGCTGCTGGCCGCACGCTGGCGAACGACGCGCCAGCCGCACAGGGCCACGGCAAATCAGCCCACCACAGCCGCCGAATAAGGCTGCTTTTCAACGAGCCGCGTTGTGCCGCTTGTGATCCAACGCGGCGGTGACAACCACTCGCGTCCAGAAGTACATGTCGCGAGACGTATGACAATCGATTTGAAACTCAGTAACAAAAGAGCCCAAGGTCCACAATTAAACGGAGGAGCGGTTTCGCGCCGGATTATGGGCTTATTCGTGCTGCCGCGGCAATTAGGAAGTCATTCATTAGGGTCCCTAAGTTTCGCAGACGTGGGGGTGCCGTCGCACTGTGACGTCATGACGTTTCTTTCGCAAGTACTACAAATCGAAACGATTTCTAGTTCGCTGAACTTGACTAGTTTATTCAAGTTCAAAAACAAAAAGTAGCGTGTTTAAGAATGCTGCTGCAGCGCGCACAATACAAACAGGAGCGAGTGGTGCAGCGCTCTTCTTCCCGAGGCGGTGGCGCCACGGCGTGCGACAGGGATGGCGAACACACCTTAAAATAACCCTCAAATTCGTCGTAGTAGATACAACCATAGATCTCATTTCGGAAAGTAAGATAAGGATGCAAGATGCGGTTAGCGGCGTCCCAGAATGCATCTGTCAAGTTACACAAAAAATGGGGCCCTGGAATTTCGGGACGTCTTCGCAGCGCCGGGACAGATGCACGTTTATTTTTTACTGTCGAGTGGTTTCATTCAAAAATTGTCAACGGATAGGGAGATTTGTGTAATCTTGTTAAAGTAATAGCAGTTAGCCAGTTAACAATCAATTTAGCGATCATTCAACAAGTTTACCAGCCTCTAGTGACGTTTATTATGAAATAAACTTTTTTTAGTTGAATCTGTTTAAAAAATTTAAGGTCTTGTACAGTTTTGATAATAGTACTTGCTGAACAAACAACAATTTCCATCAAAGCTATCACATCTTCTTCAAGGCATCAATCGTGGGAAAATGCGTAACTCAAGTGTACCTATCGGTTTCGCTTTTAGCGTCCTATTTCCGCTTGGTGCGCCGGCGGAGAGTGGCGAACTCAGTCAGCGATCCCCGCGTGTACTAGGCGTGCAGCAGTGTGCAGGAGCCGAAGCCTTGACCCTGACTGCGGTGGCGTCGACCGGAACGCACGCCGAGGCACATTGCGAATCTTGCAGATTCGCGCTCACCGTCTAGTCGGTGTTGTGATCTTAGTACATTCCGTTCGCACGTGTGCTTTACGAGATTGTTTTCTCTTTCGTTTATGTTCGAAAATTGCATCGATTAAGTTAAACGCGGTTCCCAAGTACTAACTTATCTACAAAATGACAAATACAATTCAGAGCCACATTCTTCGGCGTTCGAACGAGTTACTATTATTATGAGCAGTTACAACAAGCAAAGAACCTTGCGTTAAATAGCTTTATTCTGAAACGGACTGGTAACGTCAAAATCGAGAGTTATTGTGGACAAAAAAACACGAATATCAAGAGATGAGGAGTAAATAGAGGCCGGGAGTGGGGTTGGCAGTCATTGATGTGGAACCGGTCCTAGCGACTCGTCAGGAACCGGCTCGTGACAGACGGGGATGAATTACCGAAACGGTTTGGGAACCGTGTTACCTTGTAACCAGTTGCTTTGTTCTAAACTAAAGCGATAAGACAGTGAGAAGGGTAATCGAATAACTTGTTACGTTTTGAGTATTCTGTTGACTTGTCGACGTAAAGCTATTGAAAAGATAGAAGAATTACATTGAGCAAAAACGTTGACTATAGATGAGTCAGTCCGGCCGTACATGGATATTATTTATCCTGCAAAAATTCGAAATTCAAAATTGCAAAACAAAGAGTCATAAATAAATAACAAAGGTGCCGACAGGAGGCGCGATCGACATCGCATTCGCCATCGCATCGCATCGATAGTCTGCGTCGCGGCGACTTGTCCGCACAGCCGGACGTGACGTCACGCGGCGTAAACGCGACCATTTTGAACAAGCTCACTGCCGTCTCAACAGATGTCATTGGTACAAACAAAGATGTCGCCTTTTATTTGTTTTATTTCGAGGCAGTAAAGGTTTTAATCGTATAGCAGTGTCGCTTTAAATTCATGGTAGTGCGTAGTTAAAAGGTCGCCGTAGGATAGGAATTTTCAATGTATACTGCGTGTTCTGATGTCATTTTCGAGGTGATGGTAAGTAACATAGAGCTACCGCCACATGGACTGTGTAAGCAAAGCCGTCAGGGAGAGTCCATAGTCCATACTTTCATGAATCATACTAAATACATGAGTAACTTTTTCTAAACCTAATCATTCCAATTCGGTTTATCGTTTACGTCCTTGGGGAAAAACAGACGCAACTTTGACCTATGTATGGTGTTGGAAGATTAATAACTCCCAAACTCCCAGTTAAAAACTTAACGAATATTAATATAATATCATTTGAAATATCGTTGCCACGTATCTCGTAAAATAAGTTTCTCTTCTGCGAGTGTATTTTTTTATAATATTCCTGTTCTTTGTCTTTTTTATATTTTATTTCACATACAATGTTAAATATTTGATCTAGTCAACGAAAACATGATCATTCATTCATTACCTATGAGTCTGAAGACGCACCGTCCATCCAACTTTGGAGTAGTAGGTCAATGGATACGTATACAATCAGAAGGAATTTATTAACTTTAATCCATATGAAACAAGGTCGTTTTTTGTGTAAAACAATATATGTATAATTTTCCAGCAAAAGCTCCGGTAACAACTACTATCAGATAAAAAACCATCGAACGTAATGTTTTGTGTAAATTGGGGCTAAAAAAATTCATATTATAGAAGAAAAAAAAAACTAAAGCATAGACAACATTTTTTTTAATACATTGCTTTTAATTCCAGTCCTTCGCCATTCAATAGAGATTGCACAGACAAAAAATGATGCAAAGGAATTATTGAGTACATAATAAGAGCACAGCATAAGTAGCCTTCACAATGAATTTCTACACGAACGGGCATTTTGCGTATTGAATTTCTGGTTCCTTCTCATTGTTGAACAGACAGACGGAAAAAAAAACGCCTTTAGATGTTCTTGGAACGTTTCTGGGTGTTTTTGTTTTCTTATTATGTTTGATTACGTGTAAAATTGAAAGGAAAGCTTTGTTGGTCCTTGGAATGGTGCCGGCGACTTAACATTAATGTCTTTTGATTCATTTCTTGGTTTTGGTATTGTAAATGCATATTTAAGACGCTATGGGATCGGATTTTTTTTGAGATAACGGAGCATGTCTTTTATGTTATTTAAATAAATACTTGTTTTAATTGTAATACTACTTTTTTTATACCACAAAGTTGGCAAACAAGCATACGATACGACCCGCCTGATGGTAAGCATCACCGTAGCCTATAGACGCTTGCAATACCGGGGGTATCACTCCCTCCCAACCCACCCAAGTTGAGCTCTAGAGACCTTACTCACCGTAGGAACACAACATGGCCGAGACCAATGGAGGTCCTTTCCCAGACGGGCTGCTCCGATTTGAGCGGATTATCCGCTGTGCCCTACCTCTGCTTAAAAGTACATATTTATTAAGTACTTTAATTTTTATACTAGTTGATGTCCCCATAATAAAATACATCCTGTTTTATATTTATTTAAGTTTACCATGTTTAAAGGCAGTTTCTGACACGCTCCTTTAAAGTTAACGTCACTGTCAAACTAAGAAAACATATAGCTTGAGACCTAATGCCTAATTAAAATGAGTTTCAGAATAGGCAAGGTTCAATTAAAACTTTCGATCAATTATTTTGGCCTTATGGCGTAAAAGTCTTGACGTGATTTTAACCGTACAAAAATCCTTATCCAAAAATATTCATCATTTTAAAATGAGACTTCCCTGTTTTTTTTTCATCAAAGAGCTATAATTCCGAAACTAAATCGTTTACTAACAAAACACAAAATAAACATACAAACAAAACTAAATATACCTAACGAACACAAAACAATACATGAAATGCGCGTTGTACCTTGCCGCATTAAGCTGTTAGTTTGACGTAGTATAAGATCGTTGGCCGAAAGGACCCATCGTTGGCGCGACAAGGTTGCAAGTGGGGCAGCTGCGTTTTTTTGCTTGCTTTTACGACTGTTGTCTGGAAACGCAAGGGACGGGTATAAGCTGTAGGCATCGGTATTATTGTTCCCTAGCATTGTGAAAGGTTTTGGAGCGAAACGGGGGTCTAAAGGTGTGCGCACACCAATAACAGTTAATATTCAAGTAACACGTTCGAAGATAGGACTTATTTGGCGTTGTGTGGTCTTTTTGAAAACTATTGCGTCATGTTTTTGCCATATTGACATCATATTGACCTATTTATTTTTTATTTTTCGCAGTTTCGATTACCGCTCGGGGTAACATTTGTGTGAAGACGTTTTTCGTTCTCGAATCTGGATGCTTTCTATTTATTTACCGTTATCTGGTATCTAGACCAGAAACAGAACAAGTTAAGCCTATGTACTTTGGGACCAGGTTGCGTTGTGTGAATTATTATTTATTATTTGATTGATTTTCAATATTAACCGCAAGTGTCCCAATGCTATCAAAGTAAATGGTGCACTCTCTGCCATTCAAAACTGGTTCACTTGCAATAACTTATTATTAAATTCAAAATAAAAATATTTTGATTTGATTTATTTATTATTAGAATCTATTAGTACCTACAGTCAAGAGCAGGTCGACCTTTACATATTGGACTTTGTACCGTTCTTAAGTTCTATGTCTTAGGAGCCAAAATTGTAATGAAAGTGTAAAGCTCGATGTACACCTGACTGTACAATTTTTTTTGCAACACAATCATGCTGCTATTCTACTCATAGTGAATGTAATTTAAAGTAAATTTACCAATGTTCGAAATGTGCGAAGACCTTAATATTCCCATTATCCCATTGCATTATAGTGTCATGCATGATCATGATCTATTAAATTATGAGTTATTTAATCAATGGCCTAATGATTAGCTTTGAACGGGGTACATTTTAAGTAGCCCTGATGAGTGATGGTGGTAGTAGTCAGTCGCGGGATGGGTCATTTTGTTACGATACGAATGTTAATTATTTTATTATTACAATAACATTACTGTAATTTTTATGTGTCTCTGTTGTATTATGCTCAAAAACTGTCAAGCCGAATTTGATTATTTTTTTGTTTGAAAGGGTGGCAAGTTCTCGGCTATGATTCAAAGATGACTTTTTAAAGAAGTGTTTTTACTTTATTAATTTTAATGCTTTTAATGTTGCAAACAATAAATAATTGTACATGGGGCACTTTATCTAGGAGTCAGAATCATCAATCTAAAATAATTTTCAGAAGTTTAACTATGCAATTTCATTGTAACCAGTTCCAAATCAATTTCGCGGTATCTTGTGCATTTCTAAAATGCGTTCAGATTCCCGGAGGTGCTTTGTCGGTATTTTTTGTTCATCCCTTAAGTAAAAAAAACATCCCTCAAGGGTACACTTTTTGCCCAACAGTACCTTTTAATTAACAGACTTTTTTATTGACATATTTTTTGGTTAGTTCCTTGGAATTAGAAGCCATTATGTAAGGAAATATTCAGATAACTATCACGTGGGATTTATAATCTGTTTTAAATGATCGGTTAATTTATTAAGTTAACATCTAAAATAATATTTTCTAAGACCTATTTGAATTTCACTGGTAATCTTGTATTGTGCCAAGTTAATTGGATCTGAACCTAAATGATAGTAATATATTTTTCTGTTGACTGTACATTTTATTTTAAATTTTGTTGAAAAAAATGTAAACTTTAATTTCTCTACTTATCTCACGTGTATATCAATTTTCCCATACGCGACAATTTCTGTTTGTATGTAAAACTTTTTTTTCTTACTATTGTTTAGGAAAAGTCAATTTTAATTTTAAAATTGCCAATAAACAATTAACAATAGGTACAAATTATATTTTGCTATGTTTTTTTATATTCTTTAAAAGAAATGTTTTACCCATTTGTTCTCACGGAGGCGGAGGTAGTAGACAGGTAAAAAACAAATTACTCTGCCCAGTAGTATAACTTTAGGGACCTGTCTATATACTGCTAGACCGCGCTTTATTCCCGTTCCCAGATCTATATCCGAGATAAAAACTATCCTATATGTTATAATCTATCTGTGCACCAAACAAGCAAATCTGACAAGTCATTTCTGCGTGAAAGAGTAACAAACATACGCACATTCATCCATAGAAACTTTCAGCATTGACAAAATAACACAAAAGAAAAGAACTGAAATGAAATCGTTTATTTCAGAAATTAGACCTTCACAGGCACTTTTTCTTGTCATTTACAATTTGTATAAAGAAAATAAACTACGTTATATACTACCACCATTTCGGACACAAGCAAAATGGCCACCGGTAAAAGAACTATGTAGGTAGGTAGGTACAAACAAAGTATCATAAATTAACCCATAATCATCCCACTGCAGGGATACGGATCTCCCTTCAATCGAAGGGGATTAGAGCGTACTCTGCCACGCTGCTCCAATGCGGATTGGCAGTGGTAGTAATATTCTAGTAAAAAATATGTAAAAACCATCCAGGTAGGTAACAATCGTTCAAATTTTAATTTTATGTTACGCATATCAATCTTAATTTAGTTAGGTACCTGTAAGGTCTAAAAAATCATCTCGCACCATTTTTTACATTTTCATGAATTTTATTTTGTTTTAACAATTATACTGAACGCCAATTGTCCTGGAGTGTGCCAACGAAAACGTAGTTTTAAACTCATAAGTACTTATTTACTCTTTTCTATTTTCAATAATTTTCTAAACTGTGAGACAGAAGTTTGTAGTTGAGTAGGTAGGTAAGCCGTGCGTGTAGCAGATTTTAATATTTCCAATATAACTACCTAGCATAAAAGAACAAAAAGAAAAAATATACTAAAAATGCCGGTATCCAGAAATTTCTATTAGGTAGGGAGGTATACTCTAACTTCTAAGGTAGGTATACTAGAGAAATATATTGGAAATATTTTGAGGAGGTGATAAACAATTTTCTTGGTGACTGTACTTGTTTTCACGAAAAACAACAAAACATTGACGTATCGTGCTGAATTTTGGGCACTTCTACGAAAGAAAGATTCAAGCATACGTTTTATTGAAACAAAGGTTACCTGCTATTAGTTTTAAAAACATCGTTAACTAATGTATGTAACCTACAGAAACGTAAATTTAAAAAGTAACCAATGGAAAACCGAGCTTTACTGTCACCTAACGTTTTCTACGTATCTAATCTACGTTATACGCAATAAGGCAACGAAAACATTACGAGTTCAAAGCCACTACGCCAAGCTACGATGCTCATAATTTGGAGGTACACGCAAACAAATACGACGCATGCTTAGGGAATCGCGTACAGCCACCAGGGGAGTTGTAATCGAACATAACCTAACCGTCACGTGCGCCGCCCTTACATAAGGGTGTCGCTCGCCCGGCGACAGGATAACCTCTACAGCTGTTCGGCCTACCGATGCCGGCCGTTCCACCTACCTTGTCGTCCGACGATCTCCGCGACGTGCTCCGAAGAGGGCACCGGCACACACTCGGTCATGTTCTGCGACTTCTTGGCGCGGTCGTCCGGCGGCGGCGCGAACCCCAGGGGGCTCGCGAGCGGGTTCGCCGTCGGCAGGCTCTCCCCCAAACTCAGCATGCTAAGCTCGAGCGCCAGCTGGAACGCGCGCTGGTCTTCCATCAGCCCGCCGCCGCCCCCCAGATCTCCGAAAAGGCTTGAAGGCATTTCCACTTGTGAAGCTATTTTGCCGGCTTGTGAGAGGTTACCCTCTCAGTCACTTAAAAAATTAGCGTTCGATCGTTTCAAACACCGCTCTGTGTCATGTGAGTCACACGTGTGCTTGTCGCGCGGCGCGGCGGAGAACTGAGTCGCCGGCCGGCGGGCGCGTGCGCCCTGCGCGCCGGCGGGGAGGGGGCAGGGCGGCCGGGCGAGGCGACTGCATCGGGGCGGGCGCGATGCGTCGCAGCTTCCGCCCGCCCTGGACCGCCGACACGATACGTGCTAACACCTCGCAGGTAATTACTACTTACGATCTCCGATTAGAGTCGAGTACGCACGTTCGGCGGCGGGCGCGCCCGGACCAAATCGTAAAACATCAATTAACGTGTCGATGACTTAGAATTATGATGTAATTAATTTTACGCCTGGTGTGGGCGAAAGCATGCAGTCATGTCGTCTGCTGACCGATACGTTCGATTTAGACATCACTTTATCTTGACCTATTTATGTATAAAATACTTTTCAATTGATTTGCAATAATATGATGCTGTGCTGAAAAAATCATTAAAAAAAACCTTTTAAAAATATGTACATCACATACACATACATACATATTAAAAATAATAGATAATTTTGAATAAATAAATAATAATACTAACTTCCTTTAGCTATTTTGATTTCTTACGTAATTAAGAACACCCATTCACACTGGCTTGTTGTCGCCTGCTGGGAACCGTCACAATCGCCCTAAGGGTCTATTGGCTATCGTTGCATTCATAGTTCAGGTAACAATAATAACTCCAACAAAACTGTCTACTTCCAAATCCAAATACAAAATTATTATTAAACTTCGTCTTCAACTGTTTTTGGTTTATTATGTCAAAATTGATTGAACTTCGATTTCTACTTCGATTAGTAACTAAATTACATCGGTACTTGAGTCACCTAATTTAAGTTATCGCAAATGTTGTGATCTCACCGCCAAATGCCCAGCTGACCTTACTTCCTACAAAAACATGCGTAATTTCCTTAATTAAAAAAAATATATTTAATATTCCTCATTATTATTATGTATACTTAGGAAGAGCGGATACTCCAAACCCAAGTATGTACATTACGTACTTATATGGACGCTCCAGTCACATTGTTGTTACCTTTTTGATGATTGAATAAACATTTTTCATTTTTTCATTTTCATTTTCCCCATGTCATTATGGTACCGTTGTGGAACTTGAATGTTTAATTGCCTATAGTTATGTTTCCACATTTGTATGAGCAAACAATTATCTTAGAAACCGCAGTATTTAAACAAAAAGAATAGTCCGTTTACACCAACGCCTCCTAGCGGTAGGAAAACAGTCAATAAATGTCATACAATAATTAGAATAAGATCAGCATGTATTGCACAAACCCTATTTAGAAGCAAATAAATTAATTTGATTTTATTTGATTCTGCTCCAGTTAGGTTATTCCCATTGTATGTTGGTGAAAACGGCCTAGACACATAATATATTCAGCAGTTAGGCCCCGAAGTTGATGACGCTCTTCTACAAATTAACATAATCCGTTTTTTGTAAATTGGTAATGATTTCAATTAAATTTCTGCAAGTTTGTAATTATGTTTGTATCTTAAAACTATTTAACACTACCAGGGAAACAGCAATGACAAAAAGTAAATTGTCCTTTTCGACATTTTAATCTTTGTCAATGCGGATTTCCCAGCTCCGATCATTACCAAATATACAAAACCAATAAGTTGTTATATTTGTATTTAGTTGGTTGACATCGTCACATCCGGTTCCATAACCCGTGCCACGTGATGCTGAAACTTGCTCATAGGGTCAAGGTGAGACAAATGAGCAAAAAACAAGCTTAGACAAATGTTTCTTTGTAAAATGCAACAATAAATTAAACTCGTAACTCTGGTTCATTACAGTGTCTACAAGTACTTATAGTGAGTAATAATACTTATTTTGAGTTGTAAATTTTTTCATTTCCAGTCAGTTTCTGTAATGCATTTAAATTTAAATTCCACATTAAGTCTTAAATTTACTCTTTTTTCATCTTTATCAAACTAACGAAGACCTAAATAAAATATCATGCTGGAGTAAATACTATGGATTAAAAGTTAACCCAGCCAAGTCGCAGACTATCATTATAGGCAGTCCATTTTTTATCTCAAGGCTAGATTATCAGCGTATCCCGCCGGTTATGCTTGATGGCATCTGCATCCCTTTTAGTAATTCGGTTAAAACCTTGGTATTATTATTGATTGATTGATTAGCTGTCTATTCGTCAACGTAGGGATTTACATATTGTAACCTTCCTATATACTATTCTTTATAGTCCTCAAGCTCCTTCCTATCTCAAAGAAAACTTTACTTTCACATCTTCTTCTCATGCTTTATCTCTTCGTTCCTCAGAAACCCTCACTCTTCTAATTCCTGTCCACTCTTCTAAATTCCTTGACCTATCTTTTACTATCCAGGCCATCAGACTGTGGAATAATCTACCTGTAGCTATCAGAACTTCCAAATCTATTTTAATTTTTTAAAAACTTGTAAAGACCATTTCCTTTCACCATAAGCGAATGTTTTCTTCCTTTTCTTTAGGACCTACTACGACATTACTTTATTTATTTATCGTATGTTTATGATATATACATATGTTTATATGTGTATGTACGTATGATTTGTGTATTCTTATGTAAGTACATATTACCTATTATTCAAAATTAGTTCAGTTTTATTGATTTATGTACTTATTACGTTGCAAATTCTGTTAATCAGATTCTTGTTTTGCTTGCCCTGCCCGTTTCTTTCTTTAATTCGTTACCCTAAGGTTGCCTTGAAAAGATTGCTTTTAGCAATAAGGCCGCCTTGTTGCTAATACACTAGTATGTAAGATTTTAATGTAATATTTATTTGTGCTGTTGGATGTGTATTGCAAATAAAGTATATTCTATCTATCTATCTTTATTTTTTAAATGTGTCATTAAATAAATATGTAAGTAATAAATAATGTATCATTAAATTTTCATATGGTTTTGAGCAATTCACGTAACATCAATTACGGGAATTTTATCCTGTACCTTTGAAAAATATATAAAAAATTTGAGAAGACACTAATCGGCCAGATATAGCGCGGGTTTGAATCTCATCATCACATTTTTTTTAAAATATCACATAAAGTCTGTTTGTTTGTTACACTTTATATCGCCATAGGGATTTTGATGAGATTTCATATAAAACATAGATATAGAACATAGTTTTGCGTCGAAAGGAGTAATGTTTTTTACGATAAACGGATTTTACGGGGGATAACTAAAACTGCTTACCTTCCGTTATAGTACTCATTATCTAACAGATTTAAGGGTACAAGACACCGTTACAACCCTGCCTAACTGGTAGTTAGTGGCAAATTACGCACGTGGTTCAAGTTTACACTTCGTGTTTTATCGCTTTTAGACACAGGGAGTAGAAGCATGGCTACCATATTTATTTTTCTGCACAGTTAAGCTACAATAGTTGTATGACAGCACATTTAACAGGTTGAACAATTACAATCTTTATCGTACTTTTTTCATATGTCAAAGATAATAGAAAATAAAATATTTTTTATTAAAACCCACTTATTTACTATGCTCTTTCGAATATCCCATTACGTACAGTCAGGAGCATGTCGACCTTTACACATTGGACTTTGTACCATTGTTAAGTTCTATGTCATAAAAGCCAAAATTGTATTGCAGTAAGTAGTTGTGTAAGTAGGCTCGACGTGCACCTGACTGTACCACCAGAATTACGGAAAACAAAATTACTACAAATATAATAAAGTTACGCTCGGACAACTTTAGCTTTTTATGGGAAGTCAATGTCCTATACTAACGTAGAAGAAATTATATGTGCTGGTTCTACAGGGTGCTACGAGAATTAGTATTTTCATCTAATGCTGCAGAGTGCTACGGTGTTAGTGCTACGCAGTTGCTACGAATATGGTTAACAGTAACTATATTTTTCAACGGAATTAAAAAAACATGTATCGTACACAATAAAATAATTAAAATACCCCCATTTTCCTCCACGAACAGTATAAATCTATATGTAACTACGAGTAATATATGACGCAAATGTCTGTACATAGATTCAGTTTTCTTCAGGATACACGAAACTTTTCAACGGTATTAATTCTCATATTCCTTTCACTGAACATTAAAAAAAGGTTTAGGCAATCTATCTAATTTTTGACAGGAGGGTCCAATATGAGACCGTGGTTGATGATTTTACTGATATTTTTTTGTACCATTCATACAGCGCCATCTAGTCTTAGGCTTAGCCTGCTTGTAATAGGTATATTGGTAGGTTGGAGTCTCGCCATAAAGTGAATTTTAGTTCGTTTGTGGTGAGAGTACCAACACACCATCTGGAAACCTTCATGAAGGAGGACTTCTGGCCGCAGGGAGTCGTGTTTCGCAAGTTTCGAGGCCGGCTGCCAGCTGACAACGCACGCGTCTTATCAACGAAGCATATTTAGTGTGTCAATTAATATATTATTTTATGTATGTGAAATTGTAAGGTATATATTATAATATGGTATATATGTTAGACTATAAGGCCATAATTTCATTGTTAAATTCGTTGCCTGAAATAGATGATTAATAATAATAAAATACCAAGACAACCGATCTATTGTAATTATATACTTATGATACACTAGAGCCCCGTTCCAGCTTCGCACGGGTTTTAATGAGGAGTCATAACTTTTTTGAAAATATATGTTACACCGCACACAATACATTCCTAACGGTGAAAGAATTTTTGAAATCGGTTCAGTAGTTTTTGAGTTTATTCGTCACAAACAAACTATACAAATCTTTCCTCTTTATAATATACTAGCTGACCCGGCAAACTTTGTTCCGCCTTAGAGGCACTACCCTACCCTACCCCTACCCTACCCCTACCCCTACCCTACCCTACCCTACCCTACCCTACCCCTACCCTACCCTACCCTACCCCTACCCTACCCTACCCCTACCCCTACCCTACCCCTACCCTACCCCACCCCTACCCTACCCTACCCTACCCAACCCCTACCCTACCCCTACCCTACCCCTAATCGAGTTTTCATTGTTTTTAAGATGTATTCTGCTATTCGGGACGGAAACAAATCCAACAAATCAAAAACCATGGCAATCGGTCCAGCCGTTCTCGAGTTATAAGTGTTGTAACAAACACGACTTTCTTTTATATATATAGATGTATAGATAGAAAATACCCAGACTCCAGAACAAAGTTCTAAGTAAATACAGGATCAAAAGTAAAGTACTAATATTGTGAATGGGGGCTTGATTGTGATATTCACATTCAGGGGCTGATACGTGACTAGCCTCCATTTGAATTTACATTAGCAAGCAGTATCTATGCTGCTTAATTGAAGTCAATATTCATGGTATTAGCGCTGCTCTGTGCGGAGTTGTAAAATTTTTATGTTATCGCATTTCTCGATTGCCAATCCGTATTGGAGCAGCGTGGCAGTGTAATTCCCTTCGATTAAAATTTTTAATTCAAAAATTCTGTATTTTATTCAGAGAGTAGTACCTCATAGACAGTTTCCTCGTCAAAGATTTATAATACACTAGCTGTACCCGCGGCTTCGCCCGCGTGGATACTGCCTTTCCCGTGGGAATTCTATAAATTGCCGTCTTTATTCTTGTCAGCATCATAAAGGGAACCCATAAACAAAATTCCAGCTTTCTGTTGAGCGCCTGCGATAATACTCTTACAGTCCTATTTACTCCCTTTCCCGTAGGAATTCTATAAATTGCCGTCTTTATATTTGTCAACATCATAAAGGGAACCTCTATAAAAAATTCCAACTTTCTAGGTTGAGCGCCTGCGTTAATACACTTACAGTCCTATTACTCCCTTTCCCGTGGGAATTCTATAAATTGCCGTCTTTATCCTAGTCAACATCATAAAAAGGGAACCTCTATACAAAATTTCAGCTTTCTAGGCTGTGCGCCTGCGATAATACTCTTACAGTCCTATTACTCCCTTTCCCGTGGGAATTGTATAAATTGCCGTCTTTATCCTAGTCAACATCATAAAAACGGAACCTCTATACAAAATTTCAGCTTTCTAGGCTGTGCGCCTGCGATAATACTCTTACAGTCCTATTACTCCCTTTCCTGTGGGAATTCTATAAATTGCCGTCTTTATCCTAGTCAACATCATAAAAAGGGAACCTCTATACAAAATTTCAGCTTTCTAGGCTGTGCGCCTGCGATAATACTCTTACAGTCCTATTACTCCCTTTCCCGTGGGAATTCTATAAATTGCCGTCTTTATCCTAGTCAACATCATAAAAAGGGAACCTCTATACAAAATTTCAGCTTTCTAGGCTGTGCGCCTGCGATAATACTCTTACAGTCCTATTACTCCCTTTCCCGTGGGAATTGTATAAATTGCCGTCTTTATCCTAGTCAACATCATAAAAAGGGAACCTCTATACAAAATTTCAGCTTTCTAGGCTGTGCGCCTGCGATAATACTCTTACAGTCCTATTACTCCCTTTCCTGTGGGAATTCTATAAATTGCCGTCTTTATCCTAGTCAACATCATAAAAAGGGAACCTCTATACAAAATTTCAGCTTTCTAGGCTGTGCGCCTGCGATAATACTCTTACAGTCCTATTACTCCCTTTCCCGTGGGAATTCTATAAAACCCCATCTTTATTCTTGCCAAAAGAACCTGTATACAAAATTCCAGCTTTCCAGGTTGAGCGCCATACATATTTTTTGGGTAACTTGAACCGTTTATGCAGCGCACGCAACGGAAGCCCTAATAATTTTCCTCGTTTTTGCAACATTTCTCACTGATGCCTAGTCTAAACCCTCCCTCGATAAATGGACTATCCAACACAAATTATTAACAATAAATTATCCAACAAAAATAATTTTTCAATTCGAACCAGTAGTTCCTGAGATTAGCGTATTCAAATAAACAAACAAACAAATTCTTCAGCTTTATATAATAGTTTTGATTTTTAAACAGCGACACCTAGCGTAATAGATTTAAAGTGCTTTAATTTTCGCGTGATATTTAGGTATAATTTGATGAAAACGTAACCATAGCGGCGCGATGTATCTTTTGAATAGCGCCATCTAACGTAGAATAGAAAGAACTTGAATTAATTTCGGCAAGCGCGTAAATTTTTTCCTATAACTTCTAAAGTATCTATTTAAATTATATGGTGTAAAGATTATAATAATGTACATGAAATGCTGGATAAGGATTAATACTGTATACGTCAAAATCGGTTTCCAAATTCCGCATTATTACTCGGAAATCGCTTTTTTGGAGACCTAAATAAGAGGAATGTCCTATAATTTTTGTATTGTTATATCTCAAAGGGTTTACACAGCGTTAGACTGAGATTTAGGTCTCCAAAAAAGTCCGCGATAGCATAGGTATATTTATCGTTTACGTATAACTTACCATAAAATAAAAAGCTATTTCCGAGTAGGTAATAATGCGGAAATTGGAAACCGATTTTGACGTATACAGTATTAAATCCTTATCCAGTTAACTGCTTTAGTTACCTTAAGCATTTCATGTACATTATTATAATCTTTACACCATATAACTTAAATAGATACTTTAGAGCAAAAAATTTACGCGCTTGCCAAAATTAATTTAAGTTCTTTCTATTCTACGCTAGATGGCGCTATTGAAAAGTAACAATCTCGGAAATCGCTTTTTATTTTATAGTAAGTTATCCGTAAACGATAAATATATGCTATCGCGGACTTTTTTGGAGACCTAAATAAGAGGAATGTCCTATAATTTTTGTATTGTTATATCTCAAAGGGTTTTCTTAGACAGCGTTAGACTGAGATTTAGGTCTCCAAAAAAGTCCGCGATAGCATAGGTATATTTATCGTTTACGTATAACTTACCATAAAATAAAAAGCTATTTCCGAGTAATAATGCGGAAATTGGAAACCGATTTTGACGTATACAGTATTAATCCTTAACCGGTTAAATACGTTAGTTACCTTAAGCATTTCATGTACATTATTATAATCTTTACACCATATAATTTAAATAGATACTTTAGAAGTTATAGCAAAAAATTGACGCGCTTGCCAAAATGAATTCTAGTTCTTTCTATTCTACGCTAGATGGCGCTATTTCCGCATTATTACTCGGAAATCGCTTTTTATTTTATAGTAAGTTATCCGTAAACGATAAATATATGCTATCGCGGACTTTTTTGGAGACTTAAATAAGAGGAATGTCCTATAATTTTTGTATTGTTATATCTCAAAGGGTTTAGACAGCGTTTTCGTCGACAGCTCCCAAGCGGGTCGATTTTTTCCGACACTCCCAACAATAATCTTTATATTTCAGCCAATTTACACAAAATCCTGACAAATTTTATACATAAACCTTCCTCATGAACCAGGCTATCCGTAGGTAAAAACCGCAAGAAAATCCGTTGGGTAGTTTTTGAGTTTATCGCGAACAGACAGACAGACGCGCGGGAGGACTTTGTTTTATAATATGTAAGGATTAAGTAAATTAGCTACTTACAGTAATCAATTATTTATGTAATTAATCCTACTAATATTATAAAGGTGAAGGTTCTATGTACGTTTGTTACTTCTTCACGGTCAAATGGCTGGGCCAATTTTTCAAATTCAAAACTTTTATTCAGAGAATACGTTTTCACAAACACGTTCTCTTGTCAGAGTATACAGTAATAAATGATTTGTATAAATTAATCTACTCTATAAACTACTACCATTTCGGAAACAAAAGCAAAATGACCACTGGTAAAAAGAAATGGCGAAAGAAAACCAGTTACGGTCTTTTTTGTCATTTAAAAGTGTAAACAACCCTATATACCTATTTCATTTGTTAACCGTACTTCTCTTTCCCCGGTCAATCTAACCCAATTCATATAATAACCTCACTCTAAAAATCTAGGTCCTAACGCAACCTTATAGGCTATTAGTTAACACCTGTTCCGTAATATAGGCTCTTAAAATCTGACCCGAAGGAAATGAGAAACTGCCTATAACCCTACACACCCCCTAGGTGGGTGCCGTTGCCGTGCCACCCCGGCCGGCCAGTCACCCCAACCGACCTACTGATACCTATTATACCTAGTGCATTGACCTAGCACCTGATGCACTGTATTTCGTATGCACTAAGGTTCAATTTTAAAGTGTTTCAAATAATTTAGGTTTTCACTGGTATTAATTTAGCGTTTAATTAGTAAAGTTAAGGTTTTTTTTTCATAAAATTGTTTATTTGTTTTACAAAGTAGATAGAGGTATTATCTTACTTATCAATATTATAATTTGGAAAGTTTGTTACTCTTTCGCGCAAAAACTGCTTGATAGACTGGCTTCTTTGGTAAGTACACGGGTGTAGTTTATAACTTTAGTATAACGAGTATATAAGTTATACAATGTTTTGTCACTTTCACACTCCATTTATTCTCACCAAGAAAGACATTGAATATCGTTATACTACGTTTTAACACAGATTTTTTTTTATCCCGTATATAATTTATCCCGGGACGAGAACAAAACGGGATGTTTCGTGTAAAACTGCGGGCACCAGCTACTAGGGTATAATGAATGTGACGGACATTTCCAACACATAAAATATTCAGTACAATAACTCAGGAAACAGCTCAGAGACACCGGATACTATTTGCAATGCTCAAAATCGATTCTACATAAGTACAAACAACTGATTCGGATCTCGGAGGGAACGATCATACATAAAGACGGTACAGTCGGCATGCGAAAGATCTGTACAAGTTCAAAGTTATCTTTATAGAAGAATATAACATTAACAATTATTATGTTAACGCTCCAGTGATTTCCACTATACATAAATAATTTTTTTTTTTTACCTATAGCTATAAGCATAACATTTTATTATTTATTATTTTATTTAAATTCTAATTTTTCATTTAATTTAAATTTATAATGTTGTGTTTTATTTTGGTAATGTCTGATTTTATTAGATTAATTGTTATTTATTTTATTATTTCTACAAATTTTAATTTTGTGAATATGGGTCTATGCTATCCGAAATAAATGAATTTTATTTATTTATTTTTTAATAATACTAACAGGTTAAGTATTAAGCCTACGCAACACGATTTACAACATTGTTTTGAATCTCTATATCAAATCAATGTTAGTTATCAGACAGTTTTTATAACTAATACTGATTTGATATAGAGTTTTATACAAAATTTCTTTTTATAACGACAGTGGTACCCTATTTCTATAAACTTAAATATTTTTTAAGTTATACTTGTTAAAAACAGCATTTTATTATGCATTCTTCTATCATATGATATAAATTTTATCACAATTATTGACATAGTAAAAAATGTTTCTTCAAAAATTTAATTAAAAACATATGAACGGAAAAAAATTGTAATAAAAACTAATTTACCTAAAATATTCATTATAAACATGGGATTATATATCGAGATTATCGAGACACTTGTAGGGACTAATAATTCAAACTGACTGTACGCGTCAAAAAAATTTAGTACAAGCACAATAGGCCGCCTGGCATCTGCTCCGCGGATAAGGCAGATGTCTTGAAGGGCGGCAGTGAAAAAATCACTACCTGCGCCCCATTGTCGCTGTTCCGAGCACCGAGTACCGACTACTTATTCTCAAAATTGGGGGCTGCATCATTATGAGAACACGCGGATATTTCTCACGGTCACCACCGATGAGATATAGTTTAAATAATTAACAACTTTGCGATGACATATATTATGGAAATATTTGTGCAAAATTTTGAGACAGCCCCACCACGCATTCCAAAGGGCATGAACTAGAGCTGTTTTTCTAAAATTAGAACTGCAGTACCACTTTTTTTTTTTTTTACAGCAGTCCAAAGTTGAACGCTCGGCGTGTACTTTTCGTCTTTTTGATGTTTGAGGACTCATATCATTTTTTGTGGTAACTCTAACCGACAAATATCAATTTAAAAGTAAGCTACATACAGTTAAGATAAGAATAAAAAAATAAGCTGGCCGATTGATCCAATAAAAAAAAAGTTATAGTACTTCAAATTTACGAAGGAAGAAAGTTTGGAGAAAATTTAAAAAAAATCATTTAAAAAAAACTATGGGCCCTAGGTCAATTTTTTTTCGCTCAGCATGTAGCAGACCATCTCACCTTTCTGCCATTATCCCATGTTCAATCCTCTACCAAACACCCTGTATAAACCTTTTTTTTAATTAATCGATTTTACTAAATGACCATAATTACTCTGGAATATTGTCACCCTACAGTCTGCAATTTCAATGCACAAAAAAAAATAAAGATCCCATAACTTATCCACATCCATCACTACATTATTTCTCAGCTCCTACACCCAGCTTTGCTTGTCTTTTTGAAGACGTGTATGTAATCGGAATTGTAAAGGATTTATGAACAGTTAAAAAACGAAAACATATCCTGGGCAGGAAAATAAGAACAAAGATTCTTATGTTATTCTAATGTTTGCATCTACAAGTAACTTTGTAATTATTCCTTTTTCAAATCAAATCAAAAATATTTTATTCTGTAGGCCCACGTACTTACACACGTCATTTACATCATACTGTCCTTCTGTGTTAAATATAAAATAAATAAGCTACTCTATAAAGTACCACCATTTCGGAAACAAATCAAAATGACCACAGGGAAAAGAAATGACGAATGAAACACAGTTACGGCTTTTTTTGTCATACTTTTTTTTTTTACAATGTTTTAAAATATACACAACTGGTATCCAAAAGAATACAAAATCAATAATAACATACGAAGACAATATGTATATTATGTAAATACACAACAAAAAAAAAATACGCGGAGTGTCATAAATAAAAGTGGTTTAAAAAATTGATTTATTGCAGTGGCCAACAGCGTCCTTGAATATGTTTTGTGTTGTGTCTGTCTACCAATTCTTATGTATTTAAGGAAGCAATAAATATTGAGTACACAGTACTATGTACATAGTACCAATATATAATACTATTGATAGATAAAAACACCTATAAATCCTTTAATGTAGTATAAAATTTGAACCATATCTAAGGTGCTGCATATCTATTTTATTTGTTAACTGTACTTCCCTTTCCCCGGTAAAGCCACCCCAATTCATATAAAAACCTCACTCTAGAAATCTAGATCTCAATATAAGCTTAAAGGAATGTTAACAAGAATATCTGTAAAAAAACTTGAATCACCTTTCATTTGTTGTCTGTACACAAACATTATGATTTAAAATACAAAGTAACCAAAGTTATGATGATATTGAAACCAATAAAATGTAAGTATCTGTTGTAGTGTCAAAATAACACCTTTGTACATACATTTTTGTTTATGATTTTTTTCTCGTTTCAAGGGATGATTTAGGGAATTGTTTAAGGGGATACCTTAGTAAGTGCTTTAGTGCGAGTTGGTGAAATTAATAAATATTTTATTAACATTCCAGGACGAATCACTCTCATTTTTTTATTTTTTTTATTTTTTATACTTACATAAAAAGACATCCAGACCAAGACAAACACATACGTGAATACGCATTTTTATCTCGAGTGGGATTCGAACCCGTGGCTTTTTAACCACTCACAAAACTTGGCCAATAAAGTCTCAAACCTACGCTATTTAATTAATAAAATAAATTTTATACCTAAGCACACAATTACCTACATTTTAATATTGTTTTATGAAACAAAACATTTGTAGGAACATCAAGATCCCGAGGCCCCGAGATTCTGAGGGCGGGAAGGGCCCGGGCTGCGGCAGCTGGAGGGTTCAATGAACTTTGCGCTAATTCCCGCGGATGGATATTTACATTCGGGGAAATTGCGAGAAAAGTAAGATATGGGCTTAGATATTGAATATTATGGAAAGCTACCAAACTTTTTCAGCTTCGTAATCTGTTTGTTTGAATGGATAAACTTTTCACGTGTTTACAGATGATTTTTTTATGTTACACAGGAGGCAAAAAAGCAAGTAATGGAAAGTGGTCACCGCAGTAACATAAGAGGCGCTATCAATGCGTTGCCCGCTACAAGGAAGGGAGTAAACACAGGATGGATTGTTATCCCGAATATTAATCCGGGGAAGGTTGTGGACCTATGTCCACGTAAGGTCTTCTTGTGGCTGAGATGATTAAGATGATATTTTAAACTAAAGACCTTTAACATTTTCAACTTCCTTCAAATAAAACTCGACAAACACAAACATATATGACGACTTCACGTACTTTCTTTGGCGTGTGTATAGCTGCACATAAAAAATAATAATAAATCCCAGGAATCGAAAAAATCTGCACATTAATAATATCGTCCAGAAATGGGTACCTAATTTCTTTTATACAGAATGCATTTTCTGCACTATATAGACGGGTGCATAAAATATAATTCCCACACTCCTTCATTGATAAGATTTCGCTAAGGACCCCAACGTTTTATTGTGTCGACTTTCTCACACCGTGCAGCTGTCGTGTTCGTTGCAGTCAATTCAATGCAAGTCTGCCACGACGGTTTTTTTAAATTCACTAAATAGGGCAACATTATGTTGATTTATATGTTTGTATTTTTGTGTCATACGGCGGGCAAACAAGCAAGCGGTGATTCATTGATAAGACCTCCTTTCCGTCTTCTCCCGTCGAACTATACCAATTCATAAATCTTTTTATACGGAATCTGGTTGTGAGTCCGACTACAACGTTCTACTACTACACCGGAAAATAAAAAACTGTTTTTTTATGCCACTAAGTTGGCAAACAAGCATACGGCCCGCCTGATCGTAAGCATCACCGTAGCTTAAAGACGCTTGGATTAACGGGGGTATCCCTCACGCGTTGCTAACCCTTCCAATCCCCCCAAGTGGAGCTCTGGAGACCTTACTCACCGTAGGAACACAACATGGCGTAGACCAATGCTATTTGGCTACGATCTTCTGTAAGGTGGAGGTCCTTTCCCAGACGGGCTGCTCCGATTTCCTTACCTCTTACTCTTACCTCTCTAAAAAATGGTGTTTATAATAAGAATGATAAATAATGCAGAAACAGCCAGTTTCTGAATCGTATTTTTTAGCCGCAATTGTCAAGGTAGAAAGCTAAAAATTGGTATTTGTGACTAACAAGAGAATCATGCATAATTTTTTTTTTCAAATTTAACGCGAGCGAATCTAGTAATATTGTATTTTATTAATTTAAAATTTATTTTTGATTTATTTTTTATTTAGGTACTAACATCTTTTAGTTTTAAGTATGTTACTAACCATTGGACCTTTTGATGTCAAAATAAATAAATGAATTTAATTGAATTAAGAATCTATCTTTGATGAAGATACAAAATTCTGTGTAAGTAAAGTTGCATTCATCACAAGATTTAAAAAAAAACGAATACAATAGATAAAATAGTACAATAATAACAAAAGAACGAAAATAATATATCTACAATTATTTATCGAAGTGTTTCCCAATGGCTCCTTTGTTAAAAATGTTATCTTTAGTTCGCACCTTTTACACGAGACTTAAAAACTACAATACAATTTATTTGTAATCTACAAACACATTAACGATAATAATACCAGGTGCATTTACCTATAGTTAAAGTTTTGGAATACAGTTCCGATAATTTTATTCACAACAAACAAAAAACAATTTAAGTAGGGATGCCTAGTCGGATGCGATTTTGTGATAATATTAATTCATCATATCAACCCATAATCATCCCACTGCAGGGATACGGGTCTCCCTTCAATCGAAGGGGACTAGAGCGTACTCTGCCACGCTGCTCCAATGCGGATTGGCAGAGGCCGGTGTTTTCAAGCCGCCCGAAAACCACCTTCTTGGCTTATCGACTGTCATCTACCGATAACAGCCGGGTCCGACGGCTTAACGTGCCCTCCGAAGCACGGAGAAGCTCGAGATAACGAAAATGTTATTTAAAGATACATAATTATTATCTTCTAGTTAAAATGAAGTGTGTCAACACTAGGCATATCCCACGACTAGACTTCCTTATATTGTTACTTACATAAACATAATACCTATGTCAGATGAATGCTCAGCACAAACTCGTGGACCCACAGAGATTTTATGTGCTTCGACATAAAAAGCTGACAATGTTTCGATATTATGAAGTTTGGAATATTGCGTGAAATCATTGTGAAACAGAACAACTAGCGCCATCTATGGATGCGAATAGCGTAACTTAAGTCTTGTTTTTTCAGTAGGTACTTTTCAAATACTTTGAGGTAATATTTTGAAATGATAAAAATACTACACTCAGCTATGTTATGTACCTAGTAATTTGACAAAAAAAATATTACAATGTTTTTTAGATCAATAGGAAAACAATTTGTACTCCTTGCATTTTTTTTGTTAGAAAACAAAATTGTTAATATTCAGACCTCAAATCGTCAGATTCAGACGTCAAATCAATTTTCACGAAAATTCTATCAATGATTGAGATGCAATTTGTAAAAAGCCCCAAAAAATTTGAATTTCCCGCGCGGACCGAAACGGATCACCTTATACGTTTGTGATAACGTATGCCACAGTAACAACGCTCTCCTACAAACGTCACTCACGTTCATAAATACCATTGTAGCACTGTACCCACTTTTGTCTCAGTCGGGTAGGCAGTGATTAAAATTAACACAAATCATTTGCAATCTTTTTCTCCTTCATAAAATAAAGGTTTTAATATTTTGATAGAATCTAAGATACGAGTTTTATTATTTTAAGAATTAATGTAAAGTTTCTATATAACGACGACAAAAAACCACCACTTATCCAACGCCGCAAAATATCAACTGGAAAAAAAATATTGTCAATGTCAAAACGTCATTAGAAAACAACTCAGTCAGTTGACAATCTGTCAAAATGGCACGTCAGCAGCAAGATGTTGATGAACTTTTTGATGTTAAAAATTCATTTTACGTTGGAAATTACCAACAAACTATTAACGAAGCGTTGAGTCTTAATGTAAGTAATCATTTTACATTAATTTCTATTAGTCTAACAGCGAATTTTTTTGTTAAAAACATGTTTAAAGATGACGTACCAACTACTCATGTTTTCTCGGTTACTCAACTTACTCAGTTTTATGCATCTTCTGTATGCATCTTGTTGTGTTTCCTACTGGTTTCCTATTGTACTAGTTAGTGCGTCCTCTACTTTACTACCAAATGACATTCATGCACTCCTATTGAGTCCAAAGCATTTCCCTTGATGTCTTTCATGCCGAGATGCCGACCCCAACCCGATGTAAGCAAATTACATTTCGGAATCTAAACAAAACAAATTTCGAACTTACTTTGTAGCTAGCTCAATCTGTGTGATTGATTTGTCCCTATATTTATTTATTTATTTCCAGCCATCCACTCCATTGGTGTCCCTCCAACGAGATGTATTTCTCTATCGCTCATACATAGCCCAAGGCAACAACAGGATCGTGCTTCAAGAGTTGAAGACTGCTGATCCCTTGCTTCAGCCCTTGAAGAGTTTAGTGGAGTACCTCTCTGTTGGTGCTAATAAACCAGCTATAGTTGCTGATATTGATGCCAGAGTAAGTATTCAGTTTGATATTCAAGCTAAACTCCCATCATTATGGTCGCGTTAATCATCTCGGCCACTGCTGGACGCCGAAATGCTTCCACATTGTGATCAAAATTCCAGCTAAACTATAAATTGTCATCTATATTATCGAGAGATAGTTAATTTAGTCATAAAGATACCAGGTTTTGGCTAGCCTTGATTTAAAATGTATTTTTGTTATTCAAATATAAATCATCATAATCATCATCTCAGCCACAAGAAGTCCACTGCTGGACATAGGCCTCCCCCAAACGCCTAATGGCAAAATCTACAAAATACAAATCGAATGGTCTATTAATAATAATCTAATTGTTTATTACAGGTTGCAAAAGGAACAGAATTGGCAAATGAGGTGTTTCTAATGGTAGCAGCTACCATTTATTACCACGAAGATAACTATGAAGCAGCATTGAAGTAAGTTTTCATATTTTTTGTCTCGGTGTTTTTAGAAAAATGAAACAAACTTAAAACATAACATTATATCTGCACACAGTATTTATGACTAAAGTAGTCATTAATATAATATTTGAATATTTATAGAATCCTCCATGGAGTTGAGTCACTGGAGCTGAGTGCCCTCACACTACAATGCCTGCTGGCCATGAACCGGCCAGACCTGGCCCGCAAGCAGCTCAAGGTGCTACAGACCATGGAAGATGATGGCACACTGACGCAGCTTGCTCAAGCTTGGCTTAACTTGTCACAGGTAGGACAAATTAAAAAATTATAATTTATTTTTAAATACCGTCCTAAAAAGAGAAGTTTTATGAGTTGACACTCCTTATCAGAATTGTACCTAAGTGTCTGTCCCTGTCTGATCGTAATTAACAGTAAATCATTTTAATTGCTGAAGATTTTTGAGTTAACATGTCAAGAAACTTATAGTGACCAGGTTCTAAAATGGCAACATATTTATGCCACTGACTGTACATAATCCGAAAACTTTTTACCACAGGTTTTTGAACCAAGGCATAAGGATCTTTATTTATCATAGTCTAAAAATAATAAAGAGAAGTTGATGAAAACTCTTCACAAAGAGTAAAATAAGACATTAAATAGAGAGCTGTTCCATCTGCTGTTGTCATCTGCAGTCGGATTCGAAATCATGGCTGCTGCGACGTGTAGTCGGCTACCAACTTGTACCTTAATACTATTTTTGTTAGAAATTTGTATTGTATTGTAGGGTGGTCCCGGAGTGCAGGACGCCCACTACAGCATTATGGAGTTGTCCGAGCGGCTGGGCGCGCTCGGCGCGGGACCGGCAGCCGTTGGCGGTGCGGCCGCCGCCTCTAGAGGTACGTAGATATTATTTGTTCAATGTACTTCACTTTAGATACCAGTGTCTAAGTAGATTTTTACAATTAGTTCCCAATGTAACATGTTCATACAATAAAATAATAGAATTTTTAACAAAATAAACATTTAAAATATTTATACTAAATCTGTGCAAAATTAATACTTTATAAATATAAGATAAGCTCAGAAACTACTGAACCGATTTCAAAAATTCTTTCACCGTTAGGAATGTACATTAAGGCTGGGTAACATAGGCCATATTATATGTCCCATAGTATTATATAAAAAAGAAGTTGATAATGACAGCAATGACGATACGGTTAAAAAACTTATACCTATCTAAATATTATAACACATCGAATGGCTAGCAATGGTCACTTTATCCCAAGTTCCGCGGGTTCGAATTCTGCGCAAAGCAAACAATTGTGTGTATGAACATGTCTGTTTGCCTTGGTCTGGGTGTTTTTCTATGTATAATAAGTATTTATTTACAAAAAAACAAAAGTATTTAAGTATATTTATCAGCAATCTAGTACCCATAGTACAAGCTTAGTTGCTTAGTTTGGGACTAGATGGCGTTGTGCGATTTGTCTAAGAATATTTATTTATTTATTTATATAAAAAGCGTAGCAGATAGCATAGTAGAGTAGATTTTGGCGCTGTAAGAAAGAAAACTAGTTTGATCATGTAATTTTTTTTTCACACAGCGCTAAAATCTACTCTACTATAGATATAAGTTTATTAATTATATAGACATTTCTTTTATTATATACTTCTTTATTTATCAAATAATTGGATGATGACAGGATCAAAATTTTGTATATACATATATATATTAACTTCTTTTGTCTTGTTTTAATGATATACTATATATTTTCAATTATATACTTGTTTGCAGGCATGTGGGAAGAAGCGGAACAGATGTTGTCAGAGGCGGTGGCGCGCGCCCCGCAGCAGCCCGAGCTGTTGTTAGGGCTTGCAGTCAGCGCCGCGCACAGTGGCAAGCCGCCAGAGGTAAGCACTCCCCGTTCACAGTTAGTTCACCCCTGACAGATGGTTTAAAATAATTCTGTTGCAGAAATAATCTGTGAGCCGACATAAACGGACTGCTCGAGCAGTTAAACTATGAATGTCATTGAGTCGAAAAAATAATAAATATAATTTTTTTCACAGGCTAGTCCTGTTTTGTTAAAAAGTATTCTTAATAAAATGATGATAAGACCTGTCTTATCATTTAGTTTAAACACGCAGAATATATTTTTTTACTAAAAACCACAGACTACAAACTTATAACCTTCCAGTATTAAGTGTTTATGTCTATTATTATTACATAATGTAGTTCGAAATTTATTGTAATTACTGCGCCACCTACCTATTTATTTTTGTCAGTTATTTCTCTTTCAGAGGTTGCCTGGAAGAAATTGCTTGGCAATAAGGCCGCCTATTGTACTTTATAACTCGTAATTCTCTGTAATATTTTTACTGTGTTTGGTGCAATAAAGAGTTTTTGTATTGTATTGTATTGTAAGCGTGTCGGCGCTACAGTCTACACCGACCGTGGACAGACGACAAACAGTGTCTCCATGTCCGCCTGTCCGTTTGTCAAGCGACACACGTTTTATTACGGTTAAATCTCTTATAAGTACTTACAGTCTACTTATAACTTGTTGTTTACTGTATTCCACATTAAAGAAATTATTTCACCACCATTTATAAAACCTATCAGCGAGAACAACCTTGTAACTTAATTTTATATACAATAAGTACACCGTGTTCGAAACCCAGTCGGGTCATTATGAAAAACAAACTTTTTCTGATTGGCTTCGGGTCTTGGATGTTTGTTTATATATTTGTATTGTATTTGTTATAAAATATAGTATCGTTGAGTTAGTATTCCATAACACAAGTTACTTACTTTGGGGCTAGCTCTATCTGTGTGATTTGTCCCTATATATTTATTTATTTAAATGTAAGAAGAAATGAGACAATAAAGATATTATGTTTTATGTTATTTCCTGTTTAGGTATCTTCCCGTTACCTGGCCCAACTGCTGGACAGCCACCCCGACCACCCCTTCACAAAGGAATACAACGCTAAGTCCAATGAATTCAAACGGCTAACAACTCAGTACCAACCATCAGTGTCAAGTTGAATCTGTGTAAGGGTGTAGAGTCGTTTATCGCAAGTATTTTATTATTTTGAATATTATTAAAAAGAGTATATAATTGTTCGTTTTTAATTTATGCATCTTGAACCTTATTTATTTATTGACAATGTTTTAATTTTGTCTCTACTTATGTGCCCTTTGAGTGAGAAGTAAATGTGGGCGTGATCTCCCCTCCCATAACATTGACGAATCTGTACAAATGTGTGCTAATTTGAAAACTGTCGCTTTGACTTCGCGTCTCCGTAGTTACATTTAAAAATATACTACCAATCAAAGGATTCTGTTCTTTCGTTCTGTAACGTTTAAGTTACAGAATCTGTAACTCGCGATACAGGGTTAACATATAATTTGTAGTGAACCACATTTCTACTGATTAAAACTCCTCGTATTGTTCTGTGGGAATAAAGCTGTCAATAAAAGTCATTAACTATTAAAAACTTATGTAATCCTAGTACGAACTATACTCCGAATCATCATCATCATTCTCCTCATCACCAGGGCTCGTTGTGTTGGCGAGGATATAAAATTGACGTAGTTTCTCGTCCATGGCCTTCATGTCATCGGCGTCTGCTGTCGGGAAGTCCAAGGGCTCTGTCTCCCCTTTTATTAGTGACCAGTCTGTTGTACTATCGTGCGGAAGTTTTCCGGTCAACCCTGTTAAAAATATTGCGTATGAGTGTATTTTTTTATATCACATAATTTTTTCTACTAATATACATTATGCACACCAAAGTTTATAACTCCTTTAGTTCCAAACATTTTTTTTTGTGCCAAAATGTTACATAAAGTTTCGTTGAAGAATGTTACATAACTTTAAGATACATTATAGAACAATAGATATTAATGTCACCATTTGTACCTTGAATGGTAATAAATGTTAGCTAACGTTTTAAAATATTTGCTATGCACGTTTACACGAAAAAAGATGCATCGTGGACATTCATAATAAGAGCTATTATAATTTATTTGATAATTATTCAGTAGATATATTGTATTTGTTGTTGCCAAATCAATGTTCACGAAAATTCTATCAATGATTGAGATGCAATTAGTAAAAAAAAAAAAAAATTTGAATTTTCCGTGCTGACCGAAACGTACCAAATAACAATTAAAAAGCATGAATTTATAGATGATTGCAAAAGGAGTTAATTACTTGGCAATTGTAGTCGGGTAAAAAGAAATGTAATAATTTTATTTATATTATTTCCTTACCATTAGGTGATATTTCCACCGGATCGTCAATAGCGCCCTCTAGCGGCGGCGCAGTGTAAGCCTCGAGCGCTTGCTCTGTACTTTTCTCCTGTTCTAGTTTCTCCTGCTTCCGTTGGTGGCGCCAGGCCTTTTGTAAGTTGAAGCGATCAGGTCTATAAGAAAATATAGGTTGTGTGTTGTTATTCGACTAGCAGACACTAACGGTGTTATTTGTGTTATCTAGTTCGTCACATTTCATTAAAAACCTATATGTTCTAAGTATTGTATCTCTTTCATTATTTCTAAAAGTGAAACACATTTATGCCGCTGATCCAAATGTATTGTCTTTTTTAGGTTACAAAGAACTAGGTGGCGCTGTGTGTCTTGTGGAGAATAAAAAATTAATGAAATAAAAGATATACCTTATCTTATTTTCCACCTTAGTGGTATATAAAAGTACTCACTGTTCGCCCTCTTTGAATACTCTAGCTTCTAAATTATTGATGTCATGTCGCATGTCAGCCAATAATAGCAGCATCAGGTCCAACGAGCCCTCCGGGCCACGAGCGCCGCGCGGACCGCGGGGCCCCTCCGAGCCCTTGGGGCCGGCGGACCCGGGTGGTCCAGCGGGGCCCTGTTGGCGAAATATACATATACATACATGTTGAATAGTCGATCCAAATGCGCGCGGCAGGAGCTCCATCAACTAAACGACTATCATTGCAAGTCGTTTATGTTGTCATGGTTCATGTTCATTGAATTGAATCATTTCATTGCATAATTCAATCTCACGGTTAGTACCTACTTGCACATATAAAATATACTTTTTGCAGGCTTAGGACTGACAGGCAACTTCCAAAATTTAAATAGTTTAATTTTCAAAAGTCGTTGCCTGACGCCTGACTCGCATCGAACGAATCGAAATCGAATGTCGTTCACGCGTAGACTGGTTTATTCGTAGACTGTAAACAAGTCTAATGCCTTTTTTGCCCGTGGTCCCTGTCATAGTCCCTGGAAGGTACCACGGGAAATATTTTACCCTTGGTCCCTTAATTTAGTATAAGCCAACTAATATAAAAAGGTTGGTTCATGTCAAATAAACGGTTCATTAAAACCGTTCGTTCGTTCAACGCTCATCCGTACTCTATACCATATGGGGCGTCTCTATAGGATCAAGACCAGGCTTATGAGTCAGAAGTGCTAATCTCTACTAGCCACAAAAGTTTTACCAGCTAAATTTTAAATTAAAGAAAGATATATTTAATTAACTTTAGGTTTATAGTTTTTATAGTCAGTTTCGAATCAAATTTTCAAAGTTTTAAACTTAAAAAATTAAAGCTGTCACTGTCAAATTAAAGAAGATAAAAAGAGATAGATTGAGACTAAATGTGGAATATTCAAATGCTTTTTAAAAACTGGCTGTTAGAAACACAAACAAGAGACATACGAAGTCTGAAATAGTGAGATTTTTTTTCTCAGTACCTAGTTCAACTTCGTACAATCCTCTCGAAAGTTGAATACTGAGAAAAAAAGTATCAATATAATAAAAATATAATCTTACTCGTGGACCTCTCTCGCAGCGGCAGTAACCGCCCTCCATAGGTGCCACGGAGTCGAGCACTCTATTTGAATAAATACCATCTGAAACATTTGAATGAAATAATAGTATCCGCCCTCCAAAGGTGCCGCGGGTTTTTCATCACGGTTATACTTTTAAACATTACAAACATTCAATTTTTATCGATTATTGTATGATAGACAAACGATTTGACCGTGATCACCTTATGGTAAACCTGCCCACAAAGAGAGATAGCTAGTGAACCAGGTATTGCCAACTTATGAGATGTTTATACGCTCTGGATTTAAAGGTCCCAAGATCGTATTTGCTAAAGAATACCATTAGTAGAAGATGACTCTATAATTGACTGGTGTGCGATAGAAAATGACACGTGTAGACGTTCTTGTTAATATATTTTTTATTTGTGCAGTGTTGTGTATTGTATTGTACCTTCATCCTTTATAGCGGGGCTGTCAGCGATCTGCTTCAAAGCGGTCTGCGTAGCCCTGAGCTGCTCGTTCAGCTGCCTCACTTTCCTTGTAAGCCATGACACGCTGTCACAAGTCGCATAGCACCTGGACGAGGCTCTGATTAGTGGAAGAGGCTCCTGTAAGTTATGGATATTTTTATAGTCAACGCAAATACATTTTTTAACTACCTAATTGATTCCTTCCCCCACTATCCCTACCCAGAAAAGCTAAGTTTCTCGTCAAAATCGTCTGTACTTCTGTCTGTACCATGCAATCTACGCAACTAATCGCCATCTAGATTTAAAAAAAAAACCACAGATCAAAAATCCCCCATAGCTAAGTGTTGGTTCCTTTTGACTTCTTTTATTGTCTATTTATATATTTTTGAATTTCTGCCTTCTAAATTTTATTGATTAGTCTTGATTTGATTAATACGTAATTTTTGTCTTTGTTATGTGATTCTACTTTTAAATACAGTCCACTGTACTAAATTTTTGTTTTGTTGTGTTTCTAATCTGTCTGTTCACTAAAAAAATATAACTTATTTTCGTGTCAATAACTTAAATCAAATACTATAGAAGACTAATACGCACAGCTTCGGAATAATTCGGGCAAGACGCGACACTAGCGCTCCTACGGCATGAGGGCGGCATGAGGTGAACGATTTCAAAACTTTTGTGCGTTTTATATGCAAAATGTTATAGCGCCCCTAGCGGCATGAGGTGAACGGAGGTTGCCAAGTCATTGTATGAGAAACGTCAAGAGCTGTGCGTATTAGTCTTCTATAGTATTTGCTTAAATTAAGTTCTCACGCACTACTGTTAGCCAGTAAGATGGCATTCTCAAAATATAACTGAGAAATTGTATCATTTAGTTACTGGGATAGCAGGAATGGCGACAGGTCGCTCGCATTTTCTGCCGTCGGCAGCGAGCAGCATTGGCGGCGAGCACTGGCAATGAAAGCCTCCGATGTCGTTCACACACCGCTGTTCGCAACCACCGTTGTTCTCCATGCACTCGTCTTTGTCTAAAAACCATTTACCAAAAACCAGATCTAGATTTTATTTTGACTGCATGAGGACTATTATTACGAAGGGAAAGAGAATTTCTCTGAAGCACAACGAACTGTATTTTTTCTCGGAAAAACTTTTTTTTATAACAAAGGAACAAACTACTACAAAATATCATATTAGTGAGAACTTGTAATTGTCCATTTTTTTATTACTGATTTAAATGTTGTTCAATTGTTAGACGTAAGTTTTCCAAAAACTGTAAAATAAAATAAAATAAAACTCGCCCTTAAGAGAATTATTCTTATGGGCGCGTTTTGACGACGCAAACATTTTCGCGTCTACAAAAAGCGCCCTAAAAGTTAGCAATTATCACTATCTTTCCATAAATAATATCTTTCCATCTTGCTACTTGGGCACTAGGATTATGAAAGCCATTTACCAATACAGTATGGTTGTCGTCTCCTCTTGTAGTTCTCCGGGTGAAATATGTATCCCTGGTAGCACGTGCACAACACGCGGTCACCGCGCACCTCACATGCTTGCTCGCACAACTTCAGGCTACACGGGTTCACCTCCTTTGGAATGCAACTGAAAATATAATTCCACCATGATTTATACTAGAAAATTTGTGATAATGAATGCATTGTATTGATTTTGTACCTAAATCTTTCACGCATAAACAGCTCAATTTTTTTAATTTATGTATAGGTAGGTACTTTGGGAATGAATCTGGTTTCCACGACACAGGTATCCTAGTGTGGAATCCAGGGTAACAATAACGGCGTTTAAAAAACAAACTCGGCGCGAAAGATTTGATTGTTTGTTTGCATTGAATAGTACTAAATAAGCCCGTAAACTATTGTATCACTTTTTATGATTTTTATTTATAGTTGTTAGGCAACTAGCATGCCATTCATATTTTTGAAATTGATTTTTTGAAACAAAAATTTCACCTCCCCCCAAGTGGGTTTCGAACCCACGACCCCTCGATATCCGGCCGAGATCTCGGTGAAAATTTTCTTTCAAAAAATCAATTAAGTATCTAATATTATTATTAAAATACAGCTCTAATAAATTTTCTTGACAGTTTATATTTCATTACGAAACTACAGCAGTTTTGGCGTGATAGAAAGAAAAACTGTAGTAGGCGATTGAAGCCTCGAGATTATAATTTTTATAGAGCAACGTATTGGTAGCGTCTCTGGTATTACTAATATTTATATCTAGACGGCGGCGGTTACCACTTTTCATCAGATGACCAATTTGCTTGTTTGCCAGCATTAACCATAAAATAAAAACAAGCTCACCGTCCAGCTATATACACGTGTGAGTCGCAGCACTGCAGCTTCATGCACTGGATGGGGACCCCATTGACGTTGCAGGTCTGCCGGGTACGGACCAGCCGATCTGACGGGCATTCTGATGGACTATCCGCACTGAAATAACACACAAAACGTAGGTAGTAAGGTTGCAATTATATTTGCAATTTTCTCAACACAGGCCAAATCAACAGGCCTGGTGGTCGAGTGGCTAGCATTATCCCAAGGTTCGAATTCTACGGAAGGCAAAAAAATTTGTGCATATTTTCTACGTATCTTAAGTAGTTATTTACAAAAAAGGTGTTTAGGTATATTTATCAGCAATCTAGTGCCAATAGCTTAGTTGCTTAGTTTGATTGGGACTAGATGGCGTTGTGTGATTAAGTATTTTTCGCGGAAGAGCTTGCGGAAATTATTGAAATATCAAAGTCAAAGCCGTTTGTTGTTTTATTCAAATAGGCCTATTACAAGCTCTTGCTCTCAAGCTTAACGACCTCCGTGGCGTAATGGTTACCCAGGATGTCTCGGGTTCGAATCCCGGTCGGGTCATGATGAAAAATGAACTTTTCTGGCCTCGGGTCTTGGATGTTTATCTATAAATGATTTGCTATAAAATACCTAAAGTATTGTTGTGTTAGTATCCCATAACACAAGTTTCGAACTTACTTTGGGGCTAGCTCAATCTGTGTGATTTGTCCCTAAGTCCCTATATATTTATATTAATTTTTTTTACTCTTTCTTGTGATGATTTCATAGGTGTGCGCAGGCCTACACGCCTACACGCCTTTATGTTTTCACTCCCGTTATGAAGATTTCATTTATCGGAGTGTAACTGAGGAAACCAAACTTCCCAATCCTATTTCTAATTTATGCAAAGTCAGTATATTTGTTACTTAACTACGTAAAAACGGATTTGGATAGTTAGCATTCGTTAAACGTTTTGTAATTTAAATGGAAACTCTTAATCTTAATTCTCTTGGTTGTTTTTTTTTTTGGAAAAGGCTAGCAAACGATCATGCGTGTCACGAGATGATGTTACAGTCGTTAGCTACTCACACAAGTTCTAACTATTTTTTTTAATAACTCCCTAAAACTCTTTATTTGTATAAAATGTATTATTTTTATAAAGGACAAGAAAGAACAATGGTCTTCAACACATGTGAGCACTTAAGTTTCTTGTTGAGTCTTCTTTCACGTCGAAAGGATAAAAAACATTGACGTGCAAAAGTATTTCCCGTAAATCTACTTGCTTTATTTAATTTATTTAAAGGTCAAGGTTTAAATAAAAAAAAAGCAAATCCTCCCAACATTTCCACAACACCAAAAAACCATTACTCTCCGCTCTGATATAATATAAACAAACACACGCACTATCAATCATGCAAAATGTTTTGTTGTGGGTTTCATAAAGTTTATCTTATCGTATGGCCCACATCCAGCGGTGACGATGGCCAATAAACTAAACATGCCATATAGAGGTTTCCGCGAAGCCTTAATGGCTAATTGATCTCTAATATAAACAATAGATTAGCTTGCTCCCGTAATATAAATGTTATCAAGTCATAAGAAACTGTAAATTGCTAGTCAAACTGTTCAAACTGTGGCAATATTACCAAACAAACATAATATTTTAAGTTAATTGTTAATCTTGTAAAAAAAATACTATAATGTGAAAGATTTATTTAAGAAAATTATAAAAAATAATGACGCGATTACGAGTTCTAATATCCAAATCTATTTAATGTGAAAGATTTATTTAAGAAAATTATAAAAAATAATGACGCGATTACGAGTCAAATCAATTTAACTGCACTAACATCTAATAGTCCAAATCTACTTGCAAAATTAAATATATTTGATTCTACGTCTTGATTATACTATACATGCAGTGTCTGAAAAGCATTTAAATTTAACACCAATTATATATTCTGTTCTGTAATAAAGTTGAAATAAATAAATGTATCTCAACACCGAAAATCGAGGTGTAAGAATGTGGAAATGGCTTTGCACATGTACGGGGTTAGTTCAGCTTAGACCATCCGTCATGTCAGATTAGGTTGAATTCATGAAGTTCAGCATGCGAAATGGAAACGACGGAGGAATGTGGTATGATGCTGAATGGCTTACTCTTACTTCGCACCTATTATGTTCTTTCATTCGCGGAAAAAGAAATACTTTACTATTTTTCTCCTGTGCTCTATGGGCGTGGGCGACCCGCATGCTTGGTTGTCAACTTCTATAAAAAAACCGGGCCAGTGCGTGTCGGGAACGCACAGTGTAGAGAACTCTACTTATCGATTGAATGGAGACCCGTATCCTTGCAGTGGGCATCGAGATATTAGCACTACCGTTACTTAGTATCGATGGCAGTGGGATGATTATGTGTATACATATTGATTGATATTGGGATTGATTGTGAATGAATGAATCCTTTTGATGTATCCTCCGCTTGATTGGTTAATGCAGACTGTTGTCATCTCGTTCGCACTGTAGGCGAAACCAATGATAATTACAACCAATTAACTAACGATCTCTCGCTTTATTTTATTAGTCACATCACAAGACGTAACCACTTATTAGACATAAATATATGCCGACATTGTGCATTTCCGTGATTATGTTTGTCTTCCAAACACTTTCTTTAAACAGATCGACAACGGTAGACGTTTAACTCTTGTCTTGATTTTTTAAACAAAATTTTTATATTCTTCTAGTAAAATACTCGCAACTTCGTTTGCTTGCGTATATCTCGCTTTCCCGTGGGAATTTTGTAAAATCGTTTTTTAGTACACCCCTAGACGTCGTAAGGGACCTACATTCCAAATTTGGAATCTCTAGACAGTCTAGACGTGGTCTAGACCCAGCGATATGGGCTGTGCGTTGATATAAGTGAGTTAGGACTTAGAATATATAATGTAGATTTATCAACCCGCTTTACAATACTCGAAGTATAGCGAGGCAAAAGATAGTCAAAGTTAAAAGACGTTTTATTGCAAAAAAGGATATATGCTAAACTTAAAATCACGTCGATACTGAAGGATTTACAATTTTATAACTATTTAATACTGCCATAAAGACATGACGTTGGTATTGTTAGTTAAAGATGACGTGATTGATACAAGTAAGGATTAAAATTATCTCCAAGATGCCTCGGTGATATCAAAATATAAATCAAGTAAACATGTAAACGGTTGTTTACTTCCGCATAATTAGTGCTACTATAATACCTAGTGTTTGGTATTTAGGATTTCCGTAATGCTAACTATCTTCTTCAGTCAGTGTTACGTGTTAAGAATATTGAATGTTTTTTCTTCCTTATATGGATGGATTGATGGATTATACGGACCTTTCGGCTACGCAAGAGTTTTTTTTCTACACTATTCACAGAGTGGTCCCAAAGTAAGCTGGGCATTACATGTTTGTGTTATGGGTACAGAACTACAGACAACGGATATATTATTTTAAATATATACTTCTAATATAATATATAGAAAACAACCAGCCTCGATTAACTTAGGTAAACTTCGAGAGAGTGTAAAACTTGCATGCTACAGGATACAATTTACAAAGTAACTAACATTCAAAGTCATTGACACGAACTATATTATGACTCCACACCACACTTCACCAACTTCCACGAACAGTTAAGGGGAGTAGAACACTATTTATATCTCGATTCAATTTCTCAATGAAATGTTGTGTGTAAACTATTATCCATTCCACTATACTTGGCACAAAAGCTCGAAAGAATCTTCTTCTTCAAATGGAAGCACACAACATTATGTTACCACCTAGTTACCACAAAAAGGTATTACAACCTAATTTAAACACAATAGTTGAATTTCAAAGGAAATCTTGTGCCAAGTGTATTGGAATAAAATAATTATTATACATGGTGTTGCACTTATGCATCAGTCGATGACCTTTTAGTATTTTAACGTATGAACATTGATAATGAACGAGAAAATGTACCACAAATGTACTGTTGATTGTTTTTAATATGAAAAAAAAATACTAATATGTAAGTTAGTAATTTTTTATTACCTATTGCACATGTTTACAGTTTCATGAAACTAAAGGACTTTTGCTTAAAAAAATAGTTTTTTTACCTATTGCACATGTTTACAGTTTCATGAAATTAAAGGACTTTTGCTTAAAAAAAATAGTTTTTTTTTATTTGCAGTTCAAGAACTTAGGAAAATTGGGAACGGATTGACCAACATAGTCAAAGATAGATTACTTGTACATACACATTGTGTAATGAATGACTTCTTATTTATTTCAAATCAATATTTTATTTTTTTATTTTTAGTACTTACATTGTATCGTGCTATCCTGAGAAATTAAATGGTAACTTACCGAAAAAGAGGTAGATTTTATTATGTTTTGCGTTGTATTTTATTTTTCCAGGTTTTTGTGTTTAGTATTTCACACTTCCCGTCATATTCCCGTAATTATTATTGTAAAAGAAGTACATATCTATATATATAAAAATGAAACCCGTTTTCCGTTGTCACGACATAACATGAAAACGGCTTGACCGATTTGGCTGATTTTTTTTTTAGAATATTCCTTGAAGTACGAGGATGGTTCTTACGGAGAGAAAAATTTAAAAATTCCCACGGGAAAGCGGGATACACGCAAACGAAGTTGCGCGGGTTTCGCTAGTTTTTTAATGAAAACATCGAGATCGTAGCCTTCATGAAAGATGTAATGTATGCAGTATAATGAAACTGTAATCTAGACTAGACCTCTCTGCACATTTTTTCTTGCAGTATGAAAATGTAGATTTCTGCACATTTTTTCTAATAATTAACGACACCCAAAATAAAATAAAAATACACATCACTTCCGGCAATAAAAATCTCAATGTCGCATCAATCAGATCAGGAGAACATCAAACACTCACACGTCAACCGCGTCGTCGTGGTACGCATCTTCTACGGTGTATCCTCTCTCATCGTGGTGGCAGAGTACCAGGGTCGCAGGACAGAGGAAGAGTAGGGCAGCGCAGGCCGCGGAGCCGAGCGGCGCACGCATGGCGACTGCGGCTGCGCGCGCGCATATGCGTTTACACAGCGATATTCAAACTTTTTTACGTATAGTTGTGTGTGGCGCGCGTTGAATGAATGCGTTTTATTCAGCATCTGCCGTTTTGTTCTTGATAAGTTATGTAGGTACCTATTTAACTAGCACGCCCTTGTTAAAACTTTATATATACATGGCGGAACGGATGGGTTAATCCTGTCCATATAATTATGTTTTTTTTTTATTATCAAAGCCCACGACAATTTTAAAACGTTGGATTTCCTCTATTCGATTGTCATCTGTAAACACTTATTTAAACATAGAGAGCTGTTCAAAATTTAAATCTATATTTATAAAATGCTTTGTCCTGACTGACTGACTGACTGACTGACTGACTGACTGACTGACTGACTGACTGACTGACTGACTGACTGACTGACTGACTGACTGACTGACTGACTGACTGACTGACTGACTGACTGACTGACTGAGAATCAACGCACAGCCTAAACCGCTCATCGTAAAAATCTGAAATTTGGCAGGTGGAACTATTATAAGACGTAGGCGTCCGATAAAAAAGGATTTTTCGAAATTCGAACTCTAAGGGGGTAAAAAATGGGGGTAAAGTTACTATGGGACAACTTGATTCCTTGGTCCAATCTACTTCAAATTTTGCATAAAAATTGTTTAAGAGAATTGATGGAAGACGTGATTCTTATTTTATTGAAATTCTTGAAAAATATGTATTTTGTGGGGTAGTTTTCTTCGATTTGATATCAATACTCATACTACTTAGTGCTTTTGATTTCAATTACATTTCATTTTGACACATTCGTGAAGTGAAGTATGTCATCTGTCATGTAATATTTTTATAAATTGTGAATATTCAAACAAAATGATTTCATAATGTCGTCGTAGGTCTTCGTACTATTTATTCTGTTTGTGATCTCGGAAAAACAGCTAAAATTCTAACTATGAATAAAGCGGACTGAATCATATTCATCGATAATAAACAGTAAGTAATTAAATATTACATTTTATAATATTTGACAGGGGTCAAGTTAAATTGGTCAATGGTTAAATGGCATATTGATATTGTCTCTTCCACACTTATAGGAAATATCATTACGTCGACTCGCTCTATTATTTCGTAGGTTGTAGGCTGAGGTTGTAGGTATTGAAATACCCATATACTTATACATTTTTTTTACGGAAGTGGTTGGAAAACAAGCTCAGGAATATGGATCATTTGATATTAGGTGATTACCGTCGACTATTGGAGCACATAGATTCTAGGGTCCCTGACCCGTTGCCGACCTATAACAGGAAAAGACAGGATATATAGCGAGAAATAGTATAAGGAAGGAGTTAGATTTTTTTTATACAACAAAGGTGGCAAACAAGAATTTCGTATATTTCACTCTCCGAACGAAACGCATTACTGCTTCACGTCAATATTCTGTATAAGGGTGGTACTTCACCGGTCGGGCTAGCCTATTTCATAAACGCCCACTCCAAAGATTGTAATGAGAAGTATTTAAATAGAAAAATAATCATGTATACATATGAAAATGTTTTGTCTTGACCGTAGAGACCTGAAATTTGGGTGTGTGATGTAGGCAACCGTTATGAAAGGATTTTTGAAATTCCCACGGGAAAGCGGGATAAACGCAAACGAAGTTGCGCGGGTTTTTCTAGTATCTTTATAAAAGCCCACAATTACAATATCTTTGTAAAGGTTAGAAAACACAAAAGGGAGAAAAAGAGATAACGAGAAGTGCTTGGTCGGAGTGGGTCGGAGTTATTTACTTATTTGAATCGGAGCATAATGAAGATTATTTTGTTTGGCCAGTATATTATTAACAGTAAAGTTTCAAGAATACTAATCCTCATTAGTATTTCACATTAATTTAAAAATTGGAATTATTTTTAACTGTCATACTGTACTAATGAAGTGTTTTTTTTATTTAAATAATTTTTTTATTAGCCAAAGTTTAGAAAACACTGAATAGACTCATATCGCGCCCAAAATAAACTCCAGTACTCCTAGGGTGGGTATGTATTTCGGCCATCAGGGACGATTCTGGTTCATATTCATATCCAGATGACCACATTTCTGCTAAGACTTGTGGAAGACAAGAATAATAAAAAGATCGAGAAGACTATCGCATCGAATATAAAATCAATCGAATGCGTCGGCGTCAAAATCGAATGATTACAATGACATTATGACAAGAGACGGGACCCAACTTAACTTACCGTGCCCTCCGAAGCACGGAGAGGCTCGAGATAACGAAACTCATCCTGGCTGGCTAGGGTCAACGCTGCTTAACTTAATCTCTGTCTATACTCCATGAACGGCGTTAGGTGACCAACATGCTCGTTTGCCAATCCTCCCATAAAAAAAACATGTAGAAAAATCTATGGAAATTACCAAGTCTATTAAAACCGTTGTCACCTTAGTCACTGTTTATAAGCGATGCGCGGAGCCGGCTCACGGTCGCCAATCGCTCTACTGACTTACTGATTCGTTATGCAATACAGCAGATGTAAATACGGAACATTGCCGGTAACTAAGGCTGAACACATCTGGGGGCACGGCAGTGCCTCCGCCGAGTCGAACGCGAAGCAAACACTGCCGTACCATCCTTTACTGGAACCATTTTGCCGCATTTTCAGGCCCTTATTTGAGAACCTCTGGATAAGACCAGAACGCAGAAATTTTCGTCATCCAGTAAGCTATAATCACATACTTAAAATCCAAAATTTCAAGTCTGTAGGTCATTTAGTTCCGAAGTTAACCGAAAGCAAAGTTTCGCATTTATGACACTCACTCATTCACTCACTCATGATCATCAGAATAGAACTAGTACTTCTCATAAACTCAGAGAGCTGAAATTTGGTATAGAGTTAGGGTTTAATGGCTACATAAAGGGAAAACTATAAAAACTAGGATAATCGAAGATTTGGAGTACCTGGAGACCCTTATTTAAAAACACAATAGCCCAACCAAACTATTAGAGATCGACATACCGCCTTTACAAAAAATATTCAACTTGGTAGGCCGCTTCATTTGATGTCAAAAATCGAAGGTTCCCTCCCGACCTTCCGTCCGTCTGTACTGTTTGTTTCAGTCTCGCCTATACATAATATTATTGAAATACGCAGCCTTATCAAGCCTACAATTAACTGGTTATTGAATCAACGTTTTCCAAGTGGCAATTTTCCATAGTCAATGGGTAGTGGTTCTGGCGACAGATTGGTGCAATGGTGTCATGGAGCACCTGGTTTTTCTACCCTTGTGTACCGTTCAACGGACCAGTCACACAACGTTAACTATAATAATAAAGAAATCGCAGTAAGGAACCTTAGTCTTGGCACGACTTTGTCTAGATTTCATTACTTTTAAGTGATAAACAAGCAGCTCCATCGAGACTTGGCTAGTTTTTTTACAGAATGTTTTTGGTGGGATACAATTTACACGCAGATAGAATAATGATTTATTTGCAATACACAAATATGGGTAAACAATTAGACAATAAACCTCAAGCTAGTGTACAGCCGGCTCGAGGATAGCAGGACCATCGTTAGGATGACTTTTGGTTGTAACAACTAAGACAGCGATTTTTGTTGTTGAAAATGGTCCTCCTATCTTCGAGGCCACCTTACATGCAACAAGGCGGCCGTATTGCTGAAAGCAAACTTTTCAAGGCAACCTAGGGGTAATGAATTTTTCAGTGGGAATTCGCGAATTTTGAACTAGGTCTGTCTACTTATAAAACGTCTCGTGGTGTACGTACCATGCATGAAGGATGGTACGTACGTACATAGTGATACAGTATTACAGCCAGTTGCAGAAATGTAATTTATACAATATTAAGTCTCAAGTGTAATTTATTCAACATTAAGTTTAAAATGTTTTTGTGCAACTCAACGTTAGTCACTAATATTTTTCAATATTACTTAAACGTAAATATATTTTTTTGCCTATCGTAAAGTGCCAGGCGTTTTAGATTTATTTCATCTCAGAGTTGTTGGACCATATTTATATAACAATCAAACAACGGTTATTTATCTGACAGAGAAGATAGGTAATTTAGAAAATTTAATTAAGTCAATAATAAAAATATATACTCAATGTAAAAATTACTAATATACCTAGGTAGGTACATAATATATGTACACATATCTATTATTTTATGCCTGCAAAAATTTATAAGCTGACAACATTTTTCTTTTAAGTATATTATTTCTTATGTACATTACATACATACTCTACAAAATTCAATATTTTTATTGAAAGATTTGATATTGTAACTAACTTATTAATTAGTACGACTAAACGTTAGGGCTGGTTGTTTTAGAACAAAATACAATAAATATATGATTAGTCATAATGACAATTCTATAGCAAAACGTGTGACAAAATAAGCAACTTCAAACGCACAAAACTCGCCGCGTTCGAACGTCCGTAGTACTGTCCGCTACTCGAGGGAAAAATCACAATTTTTTCTCTCAGCCCGTTAGTGTTTGTGTAGACTCCGCCACCGCTCGACCAAATTAAAAAACAACACGTCTTTTTAAAAAAACTAAATTTTATTTTCAAGAAAAATTAAAATGTTTATTTTAATTATTATAAAGACTTTCTTAATCAAAACTGTACTTACTTATTATACTGAAAACGATCCATGGGAACCAGGATTTCATGAATACCACCAAATACATAGTGGTATGGAACACGCTGAACATTTCGTCAATGAGTGGACTGTGCAATTGGAAGGCGGTGATGAGGTAGCGCAACTGGTTGCAGCTGAACTTGGATACAAATATGATGGACCGGTGAGTGCTATGTTGCCTTAGTACATAGAACTTATGCACAGTATATATTTTTTAGACTTTTTAGATGATAATTCAGTATTTAGATTATTTATACGTCTACCTAATAACAGAATTTTAAATAATTTGCAATTTACTAAAAATATAAAATGTCAATGTCATATCTACTTCTAATAATCAAGTTTCATTAATCCTCATGGTAAACCACTGGTTATTAATAATGTTTTCATGCATAATTAGATTTAGCACTAATTATAGTTTGTTAGATCTGTGAGACTAATAACGTTACTAATATAAAGGCGAAAGTTTGGATGGCATCCATCATAGCAAAATTTTGCTGAAAGTTTAAATGGTGATGGCTTATACCTTGGATTTGGACAAAGGCTATATTTTATTACGAAAATTCCCACGGGAACGGGGATAAAGGGACTGCGACACATTTAAAACCCTAAAATGTTGGCGAAAATATAAATACTGTAATAAACACAGTCATTAGGTTATGCTAATAATATTCTGGTTTTTTAACGTGAAGTTTATAATTTGCATGGTGTGGGGCAGCTTGGAAATGTCGCCTTATTTATAAAGATGAGGTCCCTTGTCCCTTTGATTGACCTTTGTAGAGCGCGGGGAAAAAAAATCGAACAAAATACCCGTAAATTGTGCCTTCGTTTTTTTTGATAAAGTAACATTACAGTTTCCTTGCATGTTGTTGTTTTCTCGTTGTCATGGGAATTAAAAAAAAATATGTAAAAATCTTTCACAAATCCCGTTGTTTCTGTTCAGTTTAATAGGTCAAGAAGCACCTTTTAAAATTATAAAAATATTCAGTGAAAACTAATTTCCTGCACTTTTATTTAGATGTTCTGATGCGGAGGAGCAAATTTTCGGCGGGGCGACGTAATAGTTATAATATTATATAGAATAAGGTCACCATTAGCCACACATTCACCGTTGAGTCCTGTCTATATAATTAACGACGGAAAAGTTCCCTTTATAATGTAGATAAAATGTCGGGATTTTTGGAAATTACTATAGGATAGTGCCATAAGATAGTGACCACGCGGATCCCGCTCCCGCGTGAACGAAATTACTATAGTTTCCCTAGTCCTATTAATAATTAGAAACATCAAAGGTTATAGATGGATGTGTGTTACTATCTCACACATTCTATATTACCATATAGATCTTCGAATTCGCTATTACTGGGATAATTTCATGTCCTTGTCGAAGACTACAAAATAACAAAAGCAATTCTTTAATGGTCGTCGAACAGAGAATGCAATTAGCAGTAAGGCCGCCTTTTGTATCAGTACTTGTGTATTGTGTAAGTGTATTTCTACCAATAAGGTTAAATACATAATTATTTACATAAAAAATTAGACTAGTAATTTTTAGGATTCCGTACTTCGAAAGAATAAAAATCGAATACTTTCTAAGGAACGCGTGAATTACCATCCTGAAAGTAGGTAATATAGATACACTAGCTGATACCCCCTTTGACCCGTGAAATCTCGCTTTTCCCGTGCCCAGAATGATTCTCGTAAGTGCTCTACCTTTACTTTTACTCAACAACTAAAGAAAATATCCGAAAACCATTACAGCTCCCTTTTCATGTCATACAGCGGGCAAGCAAGCAAATAGGCCATCAGAATCGTCCTAGTTATACTTAGTTTGTATACCTAGAACCCTCCATGACGAGTCCCAATCGCACTTTTTGGCATGAATCTCAAACGAGCCTGTAAGCCCTTGCCCAGAGAGTCTGAATTCAAATTCTATTATAAATTCGATACAATAAGCCCTCATTTAAGTCCAGTACTTATAAATTGACTTCACTAGCAGCCAGGTTCCCAAAACGCATTTTTATTTTAATAACACATTAAGTCTGAAGTTATCTTTTGTTTTCTTATTTAATTTGTCACTGCCAGTGACAGACAGCTACGGAATAGAATGACGATTCGAAAGTGTTTGTATAATATGCTTATTTGAATAAAGATATTTGACTTTGAATTTGAATGTGTCATTAACTTTAAAAATGTATTACGGAAACTGTCTGTGAGACCATTCTATTGCGTTCTAAACTCTCGCGAAATTGAGCGAAAACGACAGCACACGAGAGTCTGGACGGACTCTTTCTTGGTCCTACTTCGTCTCCACTTTTCTTTTGTCTTCTAACTTCGTGCCTAATCTCTTTATTTCGGTCAACTTCGCAAGAGTGTATAAAAGGATTTGCTTGAATTTTTACTTATCAATCATATTGTAGTATCAAATTACACAGTTTCTTCACGACGCTTGCATTATTAGCGTTAAATCTTTGTTATTAGTTCACTATCCTGGTTCCTGGTTTAATCTTTCATTTGTAGACTGAACTATTCTATATAGATACCTATTGGTATGAAGTACCTTTACAGTTACGTAGCTACTTCATGAAAACGTTTAATAGGAAAGCTAAATGAAGTAAGCTCCATGAGATAAGCTTAAATCAAAGCTCTGACGCCGTTGTTATCTCGAGTGTTTGATAAGTGGATATTGGGATTTGTTATATCAAAACAATATACCTATATTTAATAATAAAATAAATACATATATATGACGTCTGTAGTTATTATCATACCAAGGTGGCTGTTACAAACCGAACTCTTTGTAATAGTTATGTTTTCTTTTTCTTTATGTTTTTTCTACTTCTATTATATTGTCATTCACTTCACTTTTCACCTTCACATTTTCATCTTGCCATATTATTTTCCCATAGGTAATTATAAGTTCTCTTCATCCCTTCCTCTTTTTCTAACCTTAATAGTTGGTAGTTAATCCTTAATAGTGGCAAAGTGGCAAACAAGCATATGACCATCTGATAGTTAGCAGTCACCGTAGCCGGTGTATAGTCCCAGTGGAGTATTGCCAGGATGGAACTACATAGTATTTTTTTTTCTATAGGTTCTATTAACTGGACTACCGGTAATTTTAATCCCAGAGGTTCCGCTGGTTACATTTTCAAAATTCCTGAAATACCAGGAGCATTACTAACGCGCCAGCTAGTATTGCTAAAGGCCATAGGCTGCGGCGACTGCTTACCATCAGGCGGCCGTATGCTTGTCTGCCGCCTTAGTGGCATAAAAGAAATTAGTTTAGTGTATGATGTCAGTAGAAAAGGACTTTTGTGGAATATTTCCAAAATGGAACGATGCTCATACTAGAGCTCCGCTGCTGGTACCATTTACCTATTGACAGAAACCCAAAAGTTCAGTTTTTTCTCATTCACAAATAACCTCTGCTTAAACAAATAAAAACAACAAGAGGAAGAACAATGAGGTTCGTAACACCTAAACTTAAATATTTTTTTTTGGTCATAAGATCAATCTTAAGATCAATTACAACATAACTGATTGTTTCAGCTGCATTCGAATGACACAATTCACAATGATTAGACGAAATACCATTTTTATGAAAAAAAAATGTTTTTTTGTTTACAAGAGACCCTGAGAATCATCTCTAACCACACAAACCCGAATCGAATAGGGCACAGCGGATAATCCGCTCAAATCGGAGCAGCCCGTCTGGGGAAGGACCTCCACCTTACAGAAGATCGTAGCCAAATAGCATTGGTCTCGGCCATGTGTGTTCCTACGGTGAGTAAGGTCTCCAGAGCTCCACTTGGGGGGGTTGGGAGGGTTGGCAACGCGTGAGTGATACCCCCGGTATTGCTTACGTCTATAGGCTACGGTGACGGTTTACCATCAGGCCGATCGTATGCTTGTTTGCCACCTGTGTGGTATAAAAATAAAAAAAACATAACGCCATCTAGTCCTAAACTGAGAAAATCTTGTACTATGGGTACTAGATTACTGATATACAATCAATACATACATAAAAGCGCTAGACGAAGAGAAACATGTTCATGCACACAGATGTTTGTCTTGAGCGGAATTCGAACCCACCACGGTCCTTGGGATAAAGTAGCCATTTAATTTTCTATTTTTTTGTAGACCTACCTTGACAAATGACTATTACTTTTAAGTGTTCGAGTAAGAAAAAATATTGCGTAAAATCAACTTACAACGTAATGTTACTTAATTAACACACGACACGCTTGGGGAAGGAAGACGAGGGTCTTTTCGCCTCTCCCCAATTTCTGAAAAAGCCTGTATTTACCTCATAATAATATTATTTACTCAGCTCGGCTATTCATTATCGTAATATATATTCAATACATTTTTATTATACGACAAAGGTGGCAAACAAGCACGGTCGGCCTGATGGTAAGCCGTCACCGTAGCCTATAGACCCTTGCAATATCAGTCACGCGTTGCCAACCCTCCCAACCCTAAGTGGAGACCTTACTCACCTCCCGAACACAACATGGCCGAGACCAATGCTATTTGACTACGATCTTCTGTAAGGTGGAGGTCCTTCCCCAGACGGGCTGCAACAATATACAAAACTTCTTTTTTTGGGACAAATCACACAGATTGAGCTAGCCCCAAAGTAAGTTCGAAACCTGTGTTATGGGATACTAACTCAACGATACTATATTTAACAAAAAATACATATAGAGATAAACTTCCAAGACCGACGCCAATCGAAAAAGTTCGTTTTTCATCATGACCCGACCGGGATTCGAGCCCAGGACCTCCTGGGTGGCGGTCTGGCGTGGTAACCATTACGCCACGGAGGTCGTCAATGCAGTTTCGTAGCATCAATGCGTTTCGTTCGGTGAATGAGAGATCCGAAATACCAACTTCTTTCCTCCTCGTAGCAGGAAACGCATGTGTAGCGCCTCTGCTATTACTGATGTTTAAAAAGACGGTAAACACTTTCGAACAGCTTGCTTGTAGCCTGTGAGACGACATAAAAAAAAGAAGAGACGATAATCGAGTTGACAGGCTAAAATGTAAAGAAACAATTGGCTTAGTATATTGATTACGTCAATATGCTAATTGTGATAAATGTTTAGGAATTATCGTCGTTCATTTGTTACAATTTGTTGTGTTAATTTTATTTCGTAAAAATAAAAGCCCGCGGCTTGCTTCATTTACGTACCTACATATCTGATCTATTGATGTATAAAAATACAATACAAAACTTTATATTGCACCAAAACCATTTAAGAGAGGTGCGCCCGCACAGCGGATATAAGTATGTGGAAAAAAAAAGAATGATTAAATACTTTTTTTTTATAAGTTACTTTTTTAAAGTTAGTTTATACAAATTATTGTGTGAATGCACGTTACTGAAGTTTTATCTCCGCTCGATTTATTTTACCAAGACAAATCTACTAGGAAATGTATAACATGTAGGTAACATTCATTAGTTAGTATGACATTTTCGTGATTAGTCATTTAAAAATAATAAGATTTCCGTGGCAGGTGCCACGGTAATCCGCCGCGAAGATGTAAATTATTTAAAATTCTAAATGAGTGATTTCACTAATGACGAAACAATTAAGAGACAAAATTCATATTAACATGTGAAATACATTCATCAGTCTAGTTTAGGTACTTTTTTTGTTGCTTTAATAATTAATTAAAAACTTTATAAACAAAAATAAAATTAAACCGACTTTAAAACGAAAACCAATGCATGGTTATTGAAAATCTTGTAAACTCGGTAACAGGAGTAGGTTAACACTAATACCATGTTATTACAAAGAATCTTGAGAGATGTTGGGTACAGCGGATAATCCGCTCAAATCGGAGCAGCCCGTCTGGGGAAGGACCACCTTACAGAAGATCGTAGCCAAATAGCATTGGTCTCGGCCATGTTGTGTTCCTACGGTGAGTAAGGTGTCCAGAGCTCCACTCGGGGGGGGGGGGGGGGTTTGGGAGGGTTGGCAACGCGGGGGTATTGCAAGCGTCTATAGGCTACGGTGATGCTTATCACCAGGTGGACAGTATCACAGTTGGGATTGACATTATCAAAGGTTTGTTTGGTAGGTACCCTAGTACCAAAGCGTTAATCTACTTTTGTTGTTGACAAAAATGTTTTTTTGGAAAACTAATACTTTTACTCAAATATCTAGTTCGTTAGCTTTAATACACTGCGACTATTCGCTTTGTCTGTCCAATCACTCGTAAACACGATCCGACAGCGACGCGACCGCCGGCTTGCTAGGTTTATAAGAAGTCTAAATTAGGTACGTCTATCCGACTGAGAAATATCTAAACAACTCAGATGTTTAGTCGAGTAGTTCTTAATGGAATAATAATGGAGTTATTTTTAGATTTCTCTGTTGGAAACTAAAGGGCATTTTGTTTTTCTGTACTTATCTATTTTTTATTATTATTAGTAACTATTTTTATTTTTAATTCTGTGCGTGCATTTATTTCCGTCCAATCCTTAAGATTTGAAATTCTGAAACTAGTCGTTGATTATCGAGTGACTAAGCATGAAATTGTGAAACGATAATTATGAAGAGAGCCTTTAGGAAAAAAAAACAACTAGGTACCTACTTTTAAAAAAAAACAACAAATTTTCGGTGTCCCCTCTACCGAATTACTAGGGAAACATAACAAACGACAATGTTATCTAGTAGCCTGCTACGAAAATAGAATTGTTTAATTTATAATGTAGCCCTCAAGATGGCGCTTCTATCGCTTTTATCTCAAGGAGACTACAATGTATGTTATTTTGTATCGTTTGCATTCTATTAGAACCGCTTAGAAACCAAGTAGGTATGGATAAGTGGACTCTGTTTAAAAATAAGGTTATGTTATAACCAGTTACTTTTGTCGATAGACATAATTACAGGTTGGATAAATAAGTACAATATAAAATATTGTATCTTATGCTTATTTTATTCACAAAAAAATATTTGATAGCTTTTAAAATAAATATTTTTTAAACATAATTAACCTTAAGTCTTCGTAACTTCCGTAGATGTCTCATCTTTTACAGTTTACGCTAACTGCTTTTTCACAAGGACAAAAGTTTTTTCAGGCGCGGCGCTAACTGTAGATTTGGCTTCGCCGGTACTAGGAGTAAAGAACTCGCAAAGAGTAAAGTTTCAGTGGTTTCAGGCAGCTACAGTGGCGTTTATTTCAGTCGCATACAGGTGGGGTGGGCGGAGTTAAGAAATAGAAAAGGATGGAACGATATTTTAAAATCGAATAGAAACAGAATTTGTGATTCATTCATGAATTCATTGGTGATTCATTACTATTAATAACAATAATTTTAGGAATAACATAAAAAAACAGTTATGTATGTAATTATGTATGTAATCGATAACTTTATTGGCGGATTTTAATCTCTTTATCGGAATTATCTGTTCGCTGTAAGACAATTTTAGTCTGATATTGTCAATTGTCATCTCCCTTACATTATAAAATTTTCACTACGTAAAACCTGGCAAAAAGAGTTTGGAGAAAATGAGGGCGCTTCTTTCACACCTTTAAGATTACCCCATAAAATATGACGCAAAGGATTTTGATACATTTTAGATCACCAATTTACAGTAAACTAGCGTTGCCATTTGACAACCTCCGTGCGACCATGATGAAATACTAACTTTTTCTGATGTTTATCTATACAATGAGTTGTTTTGTACAGTTGCAATATTTTTGGAGGCGTATCTACTGCTGATACTGAACACGAAAATGTGAAAAAAACATTATATAAAACGTACAAAGAACGTACATTTAAATTTGAAGTTTTTGACGAAAATCCAAATCCGCCTGCATGGCATAGGGCATACTATACATTTTATGTTATGAAATCACTCTGTTTAGAGGGCGCCGATAACACCAGCCCGTCAGTATGCATATGCAGTGGTCACTGCCGCTCCAAAGAAACGCCGCAGAAAAATTTGGAAAATTCTTCAATAACATGGTAGGTAAATTGTAATTTTCCACAAAACATAGGTCCAGATTCCATTTATCCTGTCACTACTGATAGCATATTCGCGTCAAGCCGTCAAACAGTTTCATAAAAGTGGCCAGCGATTCCTTTTATAACGTATAGGGGAGCACTAAGAAAGGATTTTTCAAAATTCCCACGGGAAAGCGAGATATACGCAAACGAAGTTGCGCGGGTTTCACTAGTAAAATATAGTATCGTTGAGATAAACACTTAACACAAGTTCGAACTTACTTTGAGGCTAGCTCAATCTGTATGATTTGTCCCTATATATTATACATATTTAAAAAAAATCTATAAGTCCTATCTGGCACCACTTCAAACTCTTTTTTGCCAAGCTGTATCATCATCATCATCATCATCACAGCCACAAGAAGTCCACTGCTGGACATAAGTATACGAAAATCGAAATAGAAGTTATTGGACTAGCTGCTACGTAAAGGTAATCTATCACATAACACTGAGTATAGTTTCGTTTCGTTTGTTATTGTAAGTTTTTTACTACGTATCCACGCTCGAAGACCATGTAGACGACATGCTGCTGCAGACCTACAGCCCAGCCTATGAACCTACTATTAAATTAATTTTGTAATAATAATTTTCTTAAATTAATTAAATAATCTACCGTACTTTAATTTAAATTTTAACATCGTTTATGTCTTAAAAAAATTTAAAGTAAATCTTATAAAATAACAAATTCTATCTCTGAACTTTTTATTGTGTTTGGCATATAGATACTACATATAATATAGATACATTTATGAGTAGATACGTTAATGCCACTTTATACACTTGTGCAGAAAAATCGATATAGGCTGCATAAATAAGCAACTTCAGAGAATGAGAAGTGAAAACAATATAATATATCACTACTTGTGTAGGAAGTTCCTACGTGTGTAGGAACACTACGTGTGTAGTGATATATTATATCCTAACTGTTTGTTTGTTTGTTATTCCTTCACGGCTTAACTAATCATCCGATCATTATGAAAATTTAAAACGAATCATTTGTGGGAAAATAATACTTAAATCAAAAGTAAAATGAAGTTTTATAACGTACTTATAAGATTAATTTGTACTTTAAGGAACACAGAAATTACAAACGGTCAATCACTGAAAAAACTTAGAAAAAAAAAAATACTGAGTTAACAAACCTTTTTTATTTTGCTAGCCTATCACTCTCTTTCATTTTGGTGGCGTAAAATAAAAAAGATAAACGATTAAAATTATAGCTTGACAATAATATATTTTGGATTTAGGTACGATAGCAAATTAGACTGTAGTTTTTGGTATTAATGATACTGATTTAATAAAACAATATTTGGTGACAATTTATCCATTTTAGCAATCAAAAAGATTATATATCAAAACGTAAAATTATTCTGACTTCTCTATATTTATTTTGGATCTTATAACATTTTACTTTAGTGCTCTCGGTTTGGGTTGAGTTTAATTTATATAGAGTTAATTATTTTATTTGGTGCTTAGTCTCAGGGTATAAAAATTTATTCTGATCATCATTAAAATTGTACCCAATCTGCTTTGGCAAACAAGACTATAAAATTATGAATATTTATTTTATTCTAATAGTTAATATTTGTAATTATATTGTATTAAATTAAAATACTGTAAATTGTTATAAACAGTTTCCTGTTCACTTTACGACTACGAGATATCGTCATGCATGAGGATTTGGTTTACCTTTAGTTGTATGTACGCAAGTCGTATGGCGTCACCCTATGAATAGCACCCTTTTACGACGACGCCTCCCCAATCCCTATCCATGATACACACACACGCAATATCTTCCACGCGCATATGTGGTGTTAACCTCCTCTTCACTTCAGCTCTCCTAGTACATGTGTGACTCAGAAAACTCACATGACTCTACGGATGGGACACATGGTGCACACGTGTGACGTCAAATGCAACCCCTTTCGTGTGTACATACAGACAGAATGTAGTGAGTGAGAATAGAATCTACTTGTGGTAGAGGATATTTCACTCTGTTGTGTGATGTGTGTATGATATAGTTATTTCGAGACGTGTGCATCTGTGTGAATATCAACATGTGACACTATTGGAAATGTATGATTATGCAGACGAATAACTAATACTTATCATTTTAGAAATAAAATAAAATTAAATATTACTAATTTATTTATACATAAACATAAAATACTTATAAAATATATTAAATCACTTTGTAAACACATTTGTGACGAATCATCGCATAATATGAGGACCTATTAAATAATTTATTATTGATAGAAATATCTACAATAATATTGTTTTATCTATCACATAAGAAATTAATTAGGTATTCTAAAAGGCGTGTCCAATGTGTAATACACACGTACGCTACTCACGCAACACGCGCCCACTGTGCAAACGTGTTTCTTACTACATGTGCTACATGTGTGTGGTGTGGACGTCGTAAATTACTCCTGGTGGCTTATGCTGCCCTGGTGCAATCGTGTGTTTGGGACATCACATGACGGCATCTGTTCCAAGTGACATGACGTTACGTAAACGTTAAACATTATTTAACTATGTATGTATTATGCGTATATAAATTTTCTATGTTCGTATTGGATAAATAAGTAATACTATAATACATTATATTTGTAAATTATGTACCCAACTCATATCAATTTAATTGACATTAATATAGATAGATAGGTATCAAATGAACGGTTTTTTTATCATGCTGTCTACGTCATTCGCATGAACCAGCACAAACCTACTAAAAAACCATTTACGCTACTTATAGACTTTAATTTTACAATACTACCTGTGATACTACTGAATGAGCAAATAATAATAAATTGATAAAATAAAAGAAAAAAAATATATTTATTTTAAACTTACGAAAGATATGCAGCAATTTTACTTGTAAGCGATATTGGTTACAATATTTATAAAGGCGTATGTATCGGAATTTATAATAACTAGACCTATCCCGAATGAAAGTATTAAAAATATCAAAATAAAGTTAAGTAAGTAAGGGTTCCTTATTGGTAAGTATAAGTATAATAAACCATTTACTCTTTGAAGAGACTTTTTTAAGGTGCTTTTGGTGAAATCAATATTTTTTACTTTTTACCTAGTTATAAGTAATTAGGCAATCTATACCAATGTAATGTGTAAAGGTTACTTTACAGAGTTCATAATAATACATTTAGATAATTTGATCTGGAATCTTTTGAATAAACCTTCCTACTATTTTATCACAAAAAAATTATAATACAATACCTTATCATTAATCCGTTAGTTTAACATAATTTAAATTCGGGTTAAAGTTAAATCTTGTCAATTTTAACCATTCAATGTTGTTATCAATTTCTTTAAACTTGAAGATGTTTTTTTAATAAATTATACCGTGTGTATGATATGTGTATGATCTAAGATTATACCGACGTATTTTGTCCAGAGTCCAAACTAGATTCTGAGTTCCACACGGGGATGTGACAAATTCCAAAGGGTTCCCCGCCCAAAATATATATGGTAAGCATAGTCTAGGGCGCCGCCTACACTCTATTGTTTTAGACGTCGCTTACCAGGACGCGAGAAATATGCAGGAGTATATTTTTGACGAAAGTTAATTGCAGTGAGGGTGCAGTGATTTGGCCTATTCAACGAGGCCGAGGGTGCATAATTTTATCGTAGAACGCGCCGTCACAGTTAACTTGCAATACAAATACATACTACGACTAGGACTACTATAAGACACTCATTTCTTAGTTAAATAATACTTACAATAAAATATGTAAAATAAATTTAATTTTCATTCTAAAGAAAAATCTTTAAAAGAACTCTCACTCTCCCTGTTATTGTCATTGCCATTCTTAGCAGAATTTAATAGAGTGCAACAGTAAGAAAGTCTTACCATTTGACTGTGAACAGTCAAATGGTGTACAGTCAAATGGTCAGAAAACTGAAGTTTTCAGCCAGTTCAGAAATCACTGTAGGTACATACATAATGCATTTCACGTCACGTCATCATGCCATATTTGGAATTCACCCTCACACTCACACTAAAGACTGCGATGATGATGACGCCATGTCGATTTTATAAAATTCATTCATTCTGCCCCAGCTAAAGGCGGTTTTTTTACGTCTTATCAATTTATTTTTAGAAAATGAAGTGAAACAACCGTCTTTTTAATTTGTGTAATATAATTATTATTATGCAAAACATTGAAGGTATACAGGGTGAAAAAAAAAACGACCAACACAACACAACCGAAAGTTTCATGTTAGGTACCTTAGAGACATGCGTTTTGTATAGGTTTAATTTAAAAATAAATGCACCGATCAATTAATTTCCTACGTACCTAATTGATAACCCTAATTCCACGCGGCAATAATGCATTAGACAAAGATACCTAAACAGGCGGATTTTCCAAACTATTAGACTTAGAAAAAAAATCTTTCAATCGACATGAAGTAGATAGATGTGTACCTCTGTGTAGATTCTTTAGAAATTTCTGCTGTGTCGGTCGTTTCGTTTCTCCAAATATGTAAGCAAATATGGCTTTTCATATCATTTCAGAATCAATATGCCTGGGAAAACGTTATTATACTAGATATTCAAAATTTCCGTATGTCATGTTTGGATTAAAAAAAAAGGAATATCATGTAAATTGATCCCTAAAAATCATTACTTACATCAAAAAAGATTAATGATGATTTAATGAATATTTTGTTACAGGTACTAGGTTTTCCGAATACATACACATTTCGAAAGTATGGACATGAGAAACAGCGTCGCACCCCGGCCGCGGAGCACACATTCACACTTGCCAAAGATAGGAGGGTGAGTCACTATATGCACCTCTTCTTCATGTATTCCTGGTAACATTTAGCCAGTGTACACGTGGGTCTTCGATTTTAGTACAAAGGAATGAGTGCTTTGTTGAAATCGGAACGCATGTCAAGGTCATTGAAGGTGAATGAAGTTATTGACTGGATCAACTACTTACATATTTTAATTTTTTAACAGATCAAATGGGTAGAACAGCTGTTCTTGAAGTCTAGAGTGAAACGATATCCCACTGTGGACCCTGACCAGACAGTACTTAGAATGAAAAGGTTGAATCCTTCAAACAATACTCTGGAGGAACAAAGTAGAACTACACGGGTAGCACGGAATATTAGGTCGAAGCCGAAGCCTTTGTTCAATGATGAACTTTGGACTAAAGAATGGTATCTGGTATGCATAAAACTTTTGAGTTTATTGTATGTTACGATTATTCAACGTCGTTATTTTGATAAATTTTGATTTTTCAGCAAGATACCCGTACTCTCAAAAATTTACCCAGACTTGACTTAAACGTATTACCAGTCTACGCAATGGGGTTCAATGGCTCCGGTATACGAGTGTCTGTATTGGATGACGGCATCGAACACAATCACACAGACTTACGCGATAACTACGTGAGTGTTATGTTACCCTGGTACTTGTGTGGCAAATGGTTGAAATTTTCTTAGCAAAAAGGCCGCAATCGACAAAACAAAAACACCGGCGAAACTGCGCTTGATTATTTTAAAACGAATGTCTTGCTCTTTATGTGGTTCTGGTATAATTGTGTAGGATGGTTGAAATTTCGCAGTAAAACGACACATCTCAAAATCGTGGTCGACTCTGCTGACTCTGGATCGCGGCCCTCTAAATAACTGAAATGTTCATAATTTTAATTTCTATTAATTTTATTTGTGTGTGTGTGTTGGAAAGGCGCAAACTTAGAGCGCAAAGGAATAGGAAGAACGAAGAACAGACCGTGATAAATCGGCATGGATTATGTATGACGGGACCGATTTCATTTTGATAAGCTGTGAAATAAAATAAAATAATTTATTTTGCAAGTAGATTTACAGGAATTAGTTTCGCACGTCAATTTTTTTTTATCCTACCAGCATCCAGCACCCAGCACCCAGCACTTCGACGTGAATGGCCTGTCGAAAAGAAGTGCCGCAAGAAACTCAACAAACAGCCTTTTTTTGAAAGCCAATATACATAATTTAAAAGTAGTTTAAAGTTTTTTATATATTGCAAAATATGTTTGGTGCAGAGCAGCAAATTACTATGACCACAATTTTTTCTCTTCTTCTTTTATAAACCTTTTTTCATCAATCTGCTTTTGATAGTCGACTAAAATTTATGCAGAGGATGGCAGTGGCCAGTGGCTAATCAATAAAACTATGTGGCAGCTTGTTGAACATTTTTATGCTTCATGCCCCCTTATACTTACCAATAAAACTATCTTACATACCTATTAGATATACATATTGTTATATGTGATTTGTGGAAGTAAGGAAAATTTAATATATCCATGCTTAAATACATTATCATAGTACTTGTTATTAAATACTATATATGTACTACGTAATAATATGTGCTATATGTAGCTATTTCATACTCGATGATAATTTCTTGTCACACCACACACACACAACCATAGATTTATTATATTACGCTAGTATATACTAAATCTATGCACAAAACATACTCGCACACGACACGAGAGACGAATATTATTTGTAACGTTGATAATGAGACAGATTACATACAAGTTTCAAATCAATAGATTGAGCAAATTAGAGCTCAAGACAATTTTACTCTATGGAATGTGGATGCATAACATTAAATCTCTTTAGTCAGTCTGTTCGCCTAGTAAGTTCGCGGCCCATGTGACGCGCCGCGCGTGTCGGGCGGGCCTAGCAAGTGTCGCCAGCAGCGCCGCCACCGCTGCCACCACCGCCCGCCACTATGGACGGATCAAACGCGGACACACAAGCCGCATGCATGATGCTATTTTCCGTTTTTCTATGACAAATTTTATTGGTATTATAAAATATACCTATAAAATTTAACTAAAAGCATAGAATAAGTAATAACCCGAGGTAGAATGACCACTCTCCGCCCCGCACAGAATCGCGTTACCTTACCCCAGGCGGGTATCGAGGCGGGTGCGGTCGCAAAGGTGTGCGTTTAGCGAACGAATGTGTATACGTGTGCGCATACTTATGCGCGTGTACAGACGACATTGGCCTATGTATGTAGTAGAAATAGGTAATTATTTCACGCGCGTTGTATGGAGTTGGAGTGCTAAACGTTCAATGTAAGTAAACTCTGAAGTAATGTAACATTATATTTTGTATTCAAGGATCCAGAAATAAGTTGGGATTGCAACGACAACGACCCGGATCCAATACCAAGATTTAAAGACATCAAAAAGAATTCACATGGAACGAGATGTGCTGGCGAAGTAATTAACGTCTTCTATTTTTCATTCAGTAACAATACAATACAACCAGTTGCAATTGCAATGCAACTATGATTTTATTTTTTGTAATCATATTTTTTACCTATCATTTTGTCTTTTAGATAGCAATGACTGCAAATAACGTAAAATGTGGAGTGGGCGTGGCCTGGGGAGCGAAAGTGGGAGGAGTCCGTATGTTAGATGGCCGAATCACCGATAGGTTAGAAGGAGAGGCCATTGGTAATACTTGTTGCGTTTCATGATAGCCTGGTACATTTGATCGCCATGTTGAGCTCAAAATGTCGTAAATGAAAGAAGATGCGATATGAAGAAGTTGTTTTGTTTATATAAAAATAAATATTTATGAATAAACTACTCGAAACGACTAACCTTTACCAATTTTACAATTTAAATCCTAATTAGTCAACAATAATTTAAATAAAAAATAGGTGATATGATAAGCACCTACAATACTAAATGTATGTAACACTATGTAACTTAACATATATTATTTACCTATTATATAGGTAGGTACATATTTTGTATATAAAATGTAAATAACCAATCAATCAACATAATATGAAATCATTTATAACACCTTTATGTACTTTGTTCATTCTTGATTTCATTTCATTTCACATTATTTATTTAGGTAAATTAGATTAAAAGTCTTTGCGTTGCTTGCTATCCTTTATCTTTATCACTAAGCAACAAGCAAACACCTAGAAACCGTGCAGTGTCACAGAATGATAGTGCTCGGAATGCGGCATCCTTTTCAGTTTATGTTATCTTAGTAATATGGGTGAAATGTGACGTAACAGCATTCATTGTGGCAGACATTTCGCGTCACTTTCCGCTTCTTGCGCTTGTCGCAAATTTAAAAATGGCAAAATATTTGTTCTAGGAGATTATTTCTTTTTATGTTAATTAATTTCAGGATATGCGTGGGATAAAGTTGATATTTATAGCGCTTCCTGGGGTCCTAATGACGATGGACGTACAGTAGAAGGTCCAGGACGCTTAGCACAAGAAGCCTTTAAACGAGGTATTACTAAGGTAACGAGTCTTTGATTATGTTTATTTTATTTAGTTTATCAGAAAAATATAGATTTGCAATGACACAATTTCCTTTATGTGGTCCTGCTCTTGACAGTATACAGAATGTTCGTGTACCATCATAGTTGAATGTTCTATTAGGTCTACTATAACTCAGTTCGAAATAAAATGCTTCTTTAATCCAATGAACAATGGAATTTCTTGGTTAACACTTAACCCATTCCATCTTAATTTATGTTATATTTACGTAACTGAAAAATTACTTAAGACACTTAAGTTATCATCATCATCTCAGCCACAAGAAGTCCAATGCTGGACATAGGCCTCCCACCAAACGCCTACAAAGTTAAGATATATGTAGTTAAGTCATATTTCGTAGGGACGTGATGGCAAAGGCAGTATATATGTGTGGGCGAATGGCAATGGCGGTGGACATCAGGACAATTGTAATTGCGATGGGTAAATAGAATTCTTCATATTACATAATTAAATATTTAAAAATATTTTGACTCGCTACTTAGGTATAATATATTCATTATTTCCAGAAAACAGATTTTATATGTTGTAATTCTGTGAGAACACAGGGTAACGTATAGTGGTACTTCTCCAGTAGAGCTAGCCCTGAGCTAGCCCATTTCATAAATGCTCTATCACTGCAATTTTAAAATTTATGTCTGTCACTCTTTTAACTGAATTAAAATAATACTTTATCAAGATTAACTTATGCCTAGTTAAAATGATAATTTATTTTTATAGCTATTCGTCCAGCATATACACAATATCAATCGGTAGTGCATCTCAACACGGCCTGTTTCCTTGGTACGGCGAGACCTGCTCGTCAACTCTAGCCACCGCATATTCCTCTGGTGCTTACAAAGATCAGAAAATTGTAAGTAGCTATCACTTTCTAACTATGAATTATGTTTGAGTTAAAAAGAGACATAACAAATGTATTCTTTCTAAATATTCGTTCCATATAGGTAATCATATTCATTTCGACGATGAAGTGGTAGGTTATTATTTTCTCTTTCGCACAAATCGTATTTAATGATGTAAAATAATTTCCATCTCTTTCACAGGCTACGACAGACACAAGAAATAAGTGTACACTAAAGCATACAGGAACATCTGCAGCAGCGCCATTGGCTGCCGGTATTATAGCTCTCGCTCTTCAAGCCAAGTAAATTAGTATTTTGCGTTTCCTTCGCTATGACTCTTATTGCTTCATGCATTCCTAGTATTAGTATCGGTTTGGTCCGTTTGTTTCAACTTGCTACCACGAAATGGCGATTTACGAAGTTTCGGCTGATGATTGTTCGCATCGGTCGGTCGGTCGGCTCGGTTATTATTAAGCCGCGTCCATAGCGCGTGTTTTGCCCTACACAATCAACAAAAACACTTAACATTCAACAAATCGCCTACACAAAACTTTGTTTCAATACACATTTTTGTGTACATCAACAATGTTTTTGTTTTCCATTCCCGATAGAAAACACGACCTACACAAAACACCGGGCGCGGGTCGAGGGGCAGGGTACTTATCATCCGCCATTTTTGTTTCGCCTCGCTACACAAAACAAGCTACGCGACCGCGTTACTCGACAATACGTAATCTATCTCAGTAAAAAAAATGACTCAAATAGATTAGCTTTTTGTTTCGATATTTTAAAAGAAAATGCACGTAAAATCTAGTACTATTGAGTCAAATAGATAAGCGGAAAATAGGCGACAACGCGTTGATTGAACCTTTTAAGAAAAATTCGCGCCTCACGTTGCACTCGCTTCGCTCGCTCGGCGGTGTTATGATCACAAGATAACCCTACCCTAACCCACCAATGTCTGTCTGAATATTGGTGGGTTAGGTTAGGGTTATCTTGTGACCCCGAGTGTTGCGGCGCGCCTAGTCTTGTGCGCGCCGCCAACCGTGCCGTAGCCCAACGAGTGGGTCTTTGGACAACCGCCGGCGGGGTCACGGATGTATCTTAGTTCCCGTGGCCCCGCCCATCTAGGCGGATGATAGACCCCCGTCGCTTCCCCAGCGGCGGGACATGCAGTAATGCATTTCCTGACTATAAACAAAAAAAAAGGGTTCTCTTGTGACCATAACGCCGCCGAGCAAGCGAAGCGAGTGAGGCGCGAATTTTTCTTACGATTCCACGTTGTGGCCATCTTAAAATTAAACAGTCGAGGATTTTGCCATTAGTTTTATCATAAAACTAACCCAGTCTAGGTTTTGATGAAAAAACTGGATATTTTCAGGTTTATGGTAAAACATAGCAATAATTTTGTTTCCTTACGGATCTTGATCAAATGCCTGATTTCATCATAAACCTACGACAGATTGATTAATATCGGAATGAAATTGAATAGCATTTGTTGCTACAATGTTAGAATGGATTTATCTAACAAAGTCTATGCGATTTCGGTCAATTTCTGTAGTGTAATAAATTAGGGTTTCGTCAAGTTTTTGGCAAACAAAGGCTAAGCCAGTTCAGTTTACACTTTCTCTCTGATGGTATAGGTTTCATCCGGTACACGTGTGTGGTTTTACATATCATTGTCCTTAAAACCTTTATTTGTGATCGAAGTAAAAAAATATTAAGTTCAATAATTTTTGTACTCTGTGATTCGAGGTTCTTCTATGTTTGCCCGATCTAGAAGTTACCAGCTTTTGTACTGAACATAAAGACGCGTATCTTTTGCAAATATTGTAGAGGGTTTTACAGCTAGCTAAAAATATCTAAATTAATCTTATCTGCAGTCCCAGTTTAACGTGGCGTGATGTACAGCATTTGATTGTGTGGACTTCTGAATACGCTCCTTTAATGGCTAATCCTAACTGGGAAATTAATGGGTACGTAGCAAAATATATTTTACACCATAAAACATTTTTAATGCTGCTATTTGTATTGAGAAAACATTGAAAGAGTCTTAATTTCTTTCCAGTGTTGGACTTTATTTTGATGTGCGTTTTGGTTTTGGTCTTCTAAATGCTGGGGCTCTTGTGGCACATGCGCTAAACTGGACAACCGTGCCCGAAAAGTCTATCTGTCGCTTTCATACTACGTCGTAAGTATGCTTCCCTGGTAGTGTTTTCGTTCAGCACCTGTCGAAATGCGGCTAAATCGAAAAAAAAAAAGAAATGATAACAAATTGTGTGATTGCAAGCAAAACAAACTAAAAAAAAATCATAACGTAAAAACGTTTAACTTAATTATTTTAGTGTCAAATGTGAAAATTATAGGTATTTTGATGATTATTTTAATTTAGTCTAGACTATATATCTTCGTCTTTATCGTTAACATTTATGTTACCTTAGTGAGTAATGCTTAACAATTTTGTATTGTTAGAAATAACGTCAATTACGGTTTGCACATTTGACAGAATTGACGGATTTAAAGTCTTTGTGTTACATTTATTTCAGGTATGGGGATGTCAGCACTTTAATATTTGCAGGCGATCAGATAAATGTAACATTACCGGTGGATAACTGTGACGTGAACTACCTGGAGCACGTGGAATTGATCATCACTATAGAACATTCACGTCGAGGCGCTCTGCAGATTTACCTAATATCACCACAAGGTAACTGTTTATGTTTTATGTTACTCTAGTACATTCTATAAAGTGTTCGTACTTTTGAGGGGTTCTGAAATGAAATGTGTACTTTGTTGGTGTTATCTTGCTAACTAATGAATCGCGAAGTTGATCGAAGTTAGGATAGTACGAGAATGTGGAGAGGGCACTTCGCCTATTTTTTTTATTTTTATATACCACGAAGTTGGCAAACAAGCATACGGTCGGCCTGATGGTAAGCCGTCACCGTAGCCTATAGATAGACGCTTGCAATACCGGGGGTTATCACTCACGCGTTGCCAGACCTTACTCACCGTAGGAACACAACATGGCCGAGACCAATGCTATTTGGCTACGATCTTCTGTAAGGTGGTGGTCTAACTTTTCAACCGACTTCAAAAAAAGGAGGAGGTTCTCAATTCGACCCGTATGTTTTTTTTCTATGTTTGTTACGCGATAACTCCGCCAATTATGAACCGATTTGAACAAATCTTTTTTCGGCTTATAGGTAATACCTCAAGGGTGGTCCCATTTAAATTTAATAATAAAATAATTTCGCGCATTTGAAGTCGTTTATTTTTTATTTTTAAAGTTAATTATGTTTTGTCTTCTAACTTCGCGAGTAGTGTAACTACTAGCTAATACATATTTTTTTAACTGTTTTTTTGTTTTTTTTTTGTTTGTTACTATTAAGATATTATTTAATACGCTAATATAATTACAATCGCTTCGCTAATATTAACACAGACTAATGAGTAATTTAACGTTGACCTAGTTATAAAAAGTTGTAATATAAGAATGTGTCCATCGGCACTTTTCTTACTGTCTCTATTAAGGGGAACTCACTTTGTTCATGTGTCTTTGTTTACACTATATTAATACTGATATACATATTTTCATCAATCACTACACTAGTTCGAACGGTTTGGTTCTTTTGAGCCTTCGCACTATATCCGTATTATCGAGGAGCTGGATCGCCTCGACATTCAGATGATGAAGCAGTCTATATTCGTGTGCTTCTGCATATTTTTTTATAACTTTATTGACGAACTGTTTATTAAGGTCCCTGTGCAGGTCGTCGTTTCTTATATACCAGGGAGCATTCACTATTGAAATATATAAATTAATTTTACTTACTTGTGTTGTCTACGAATTATCGATATTTTTAGGTACACAAGTGCAAGTTTTAAGTGCTCGACCAAATGATGCGTCGAAAGCGGGGTTCGTCAGATGGCCACTGACTTCTGTAGCGTCGTGGGGAGAAAATCCCAAAGGAATATGGAAGATTATTATTGAAGATAGGGTAATTTTTTCCTTTTGACTAAAAAAACTTGATAGCCATGGTTTTGATTACTTTTTAACAAACGGGATTTTATTTCAGACAGAGGAAGAAAATTTCGGTAAACTACAAGAGTTTACTGTAGTTCTTCACGGAACAAACGAAATGCCAGATCACATGAGAAATGGACGTAGACAATATGAAAATTCATACGCTTCTTTAGATACAACAGATTTGTTATATGATGATGATTCAGACGGGGAATCGGTTGATAATGGGGATGAAGAAGAATCACTAAATAATATTGATCCCACGATACTTGCGGAAGTCGAGAAAGCCTTGCAAAGGATTCATCATAAAATTGTACCAGAAAATTGAAGTGAATAAATTTTGTTCTAATATACTTAGCACAAATTTCCAGTGAGTTTCAAGGATTGTGTTTGAATTAGCTTGTCATACCTTATTGTGGTAACATAATAAATTTGTAATCGGTTTATGTATTTTAACTCACGCGATTGGTTGGAACTTTTGTGTCAAGTATAGTGGAATGGAGAATAGACAAAATGGCTCTGTTCCCACCGGCTGTATCTCTATGTGCAAATATCCCGCTTTTAGTCTACTATCAATATTTGAAAAAAATGTATCACTTCTTTCTTTCTTTTTCTTGTTAAAGATACTGATTGCTTTGCTAGCACTAGGTACATGCAATGTACAGTCAGGAGCACGTTGAGCTTTAGTTTTGGAACTTAAGAATGGTAGAAAGTCCATTAAGTAAAGGTCGAAGGAACGACCTGCTCTTGACTGGACACCATAGAAATAAAATGTTGGGTTCGTAATTATTCTTAGAGCAAATTTCACTAACTATTTTAAATTATAATGTTATTTGTATAGCTACAAAATAATTCCTTGTGATTTTTTGGATTTTGTTTTTTCAATGGTTGTGGTGACTACTTGGGACAACATTTTGCCATGATAAGAAATAATTAAATTAAATCTGTTTCAAACTTCTGCGTTCCTAGTGTGTTGTCCTATCCGGCGTGCGTTTACGTCACGCCCGATGGTAATGACAAAGAGACCAATCGTTTTTTGTCAACGAACTCAGAATCGGGGTTAAATTATGTAAAAAGTCGATTTTGTTACGTTTTTTTGTGTTCTAGATAAATATTTAAGTCTAAATTAAATTGTGGCGTCTGGTGTATTTGTGATATATTTATTGTGTGATTTAATTATTTTGTTCAATGCAGCATGTAAATCATATTCGCAGATCATTGTATTTTCTTTACTCTGTGATTGTATTGTTATACTTAGTGTGTATTAAACTATAACAATTTTAATAAATTCTTAATCATTATACCTACTTAATTTAAAACACCAGTGTTCATAATCCATTTGGTAGCTAAAATCAATGAATTGGTGCTAATTCTGTTGTACATTTATCAAGACTAAACTAATTTTGACAGGACTAGAAGTGTTGCTATCCTTGCCACTAATTGTAAACCAAGGAAGGACAACCACACCTTTGGTCCTGTCAAAATTAGTTTAGTTAAATGTACAACAGAATTAAATATTAATCAAATGATGAATGATATTCACTACTTAATTCATTTTGCGTTTAAATTTTATTTACTTACATTCAACATCATAATTATCAACCCATAATCATCTCACTGCAGGGATACGGGTCTCCCTTCATCGAAAAGGATTAGTTTTCAAGCCGCTTTAAAACCACCTACTTGGCTTAAAGACTAACATTAACAAGAGTTATAGTAATCAGCGGTATTTCAGAATACCGCACAGATGTCGTCGATTGGTCTCACCTGCAAAAACTGGCCTGCAAAAACTTTTTATTGTGTGGCAGTTGCATAATATCAAAGTAGGTCTTCCGTAAGTCTTCATTGCAATTTTAAGTCACTTTTATTTATTTATTATCACAACAGCACTAACAAATAGGTAGGTAGGTAACTTATAAATACAATTTACAATTAACAACACATTAACGAAATTAATAATAGCAGCATAATATATTTTTAACGAATTGAATGAATTGCATCGTTATACCTACGTTACATACCTTTACGTAGGTAGAGCTCCTATCTCTTTCCTTTTCTCCTATTTCTTGACAAAGACTATCACATTGAATGTGTCATTAACATTTTATTTTTTTATTTTCTTTTATTTTTTATACTACACAGGTGGCAAACAAGCATACGGTCGGCCTGATGGTAAGCCGTCACCGTAGCCTATAGACGCTTGCAATGCCGGGGTATCATTCACGCACGCGTTGCCAACCCTCTCGACCCTCCCAAGTGGAGCTCTGGATACCTTACTCACCGTAGGAACACAACATGGCTGAGACCAATGCTATTTGGCTACGATCTTCTGTAAGGTGGAGGTCCTTTCCCAGACGGGCGGCTCCGATTTGAGCGGACTATCCGCTGTGCCCTACCTCTCTTAAAACATATAAGTAATAATAATTATGAAGGTAATGATGTAAATGTGTATATGTCACCGTAAAATTGTAAAAAAAGGTTGGATTGTAAACCGTAACATACTGCTAACCTGCAACCGTAACATCATAGTGTGACAGTAGGTTCGTTATGTTTACCTTGTGGCCCCAAACCCAATAATAGGAGCTTCGTCGACTTAGTGTAAATTACAATTTTTACAATTTTACGGTGACATATATTTTGCATAAAACTGTTTTTAGATAAACCAAGAGTTATTGTTAAGGTAAATCTTAAAAAAATTTATATTGTTTTTTTTTAACCAATCCTGTTTAGGGTTAGACTTTAACAAGAAAACCCAAATCTTTTAGTTCACGTACTAGGAAATCATCTTTGTATAGGTACAATTTGTCTAGCCATTCCTCCAGAGAGATTATACATTTTGAGGCTCCTCCATATTCAGGTGGCAAACATTCCGGTTCTATGTATTTTTGTAGTGAACTCACGTCGTGGCCATGGAAATGTATCATGTTGTGCATAGATTTCGGTATGAACTGCTTGAACAGGTAGAAGCAAGTGTTTAATATCCAATTGTTGTTGATCACATGGATGCCGTGCATCAAGAGCGGGAAGCCTACCTGTAATTTATTATTATAATCATTAATGTGATGACGAGACACACGGCTAGTTTTTATAATAACCTGGTAATACACGATTCTAATATTAAGTTTTACTGGGAATAAAGGCCTGTTTTGACCCACCTTTTCCAGGAAAGCAAAAGACATGGTATTAATTAATTCCATAATGACTATAAATTTCCATCACTACAAAATACATTTATTAATTAATTAATAAGACCAGTTAATAGTAGATTTTACAACAAGTGCACAAAACGAATCATTTCTATCCGAGACTTCGGGCTGATATTAAATTCTAGGATAAAAATGGTTTTGTGGACGAGTTATAAACTCTGCTTTTCACTTCGATTGCGAGGAAATAAATAAATAAACGCACGAAAAACAAGACCTGTTTCCCGCCGCTTTTTTTTTTAAATCTTACGACATTGAAATTAGGCTTGGGCTGCAGACCTATACAGCCTACTATTAAATTAATTTTAGAAAATAATTTTCTGAAATTAATTAAATAACCTACCGTACTTTAATATCTTTTAGGACTTAAGAAACACGTAAGGCAAATAAATTAAAGTAAATATTATAAAATAACAAATTCTATCTCTGAACTTTTTATTGTGATTGGCTGTATGGCTCATTTCCTTTTCCTTAATATAGATACATTTATGAGTAGATACGTTTTTGCCCTTGTGCACAAAATTCTATTTTGTGCAGCCTATATCCTGCGCAAATAAGCATTTTCTGAGCATGAGAAGTGAAATAGTAGATTTTACAACAAGTGCACAAAACGAATCATTTCTATCCGAGACTTTTAGCAGCCCGAGCCGAAGGCGAGGGCTGATAGTAATGTCAAGGATAGAAATGGTTTTGTGGACGAGTTATAAACTCTGCTTTTCACTTCGATTGCGAGGAAATAAATAAATAAACGCACGAAAAACACGACCTGTTTCCCCTTTCCCGCCGCTTTTTTTTTAAAAATCTTACTGAAATTAGGCTTGGGCTGCAGACCTATACAGCCTACTATTAAATTAATTTTGTAATAAAATAATTTTCTTAAATTAATTAAATAACCTACCGTACTTTAATTTAAATTATTATATCTTTTATAACTTAAAAAACACATAAGACAAATAAATTAAAGTAAATATTATAAAATAACAAATTCTATCTCTGAACTTTTTGTTGTGTTTGGCTGTATGGCTTATTTCCTTTGCCTTAATATAGATACATTTATGAGTAGATACGTTTTTGCCCTTGTGCACAAAATTCGATTTTGTGCAGCCTATATCCTGCGCAAATAAGCATTTTCTGAGCATGAGAAGTGAAAAGTTAATTTCTTACCCCCATCAACATAACTATCTGATTAGCTATAGTTGGTGTGCAGTGGCTGACCTGGCGTAGACTCAAACCGTCAAGATCAACTATGATTGTGATACCCAGAATTTGTATTTTAGGTTGCTGCACTGCTATCTCGTCCATGGCTAATGCTGCTCTGACTACATCTGTTATGGACACCGCCTCTGTGTCCCAACGACCTGAAAGATACCAGTTTATTGTAAAAATTATGTTAAGTATGAATAAGTAAAAATGCCTATAGTCTAAGAATATTGTTCATCGACTTAAGTATATGAAAGGAAAACTTTGTACAGTACAGTCGAGATCAGAGCTGTTTATACATTAAAGACGAAACTGAGAAAAATTGATTGGATATCTCTTTCGATTTCTCTCAGTTCCGTCTTTAATGTATACACAGCTGTGTCCACGTTTGTACATGTGTTTTAAATGTTATTGCACTGTGACTAGTGTTGTTCTTTTGTGCGTTCTCACTAACTAAGTCTGTGTTATCGAGAACTTTATTGTCAATAATAACGCTACTATCATTTGTAATGTTTTCTTTCATATCATTGCTTGATAAATAAATATATTATGTACATTAATCGAAAATTTCAAATTAATGGTAGATGTCTAGGGATTAGTCTGGCTACCATCGCACCACGTGCACCCTTACCAAATCTCATGAGGATGACTCTGCCCACATTTGGACTCTCAGGTAGGACGCCTCCGAAAACCTTCTTAACTTTAGTCAGTCCGAAAATGTCACAATCATATAATTCAGTATTATTTCGACGAAAATCTTCATAGCGCACCATCTGTGAAAATCAGCAGTTTAAATTAATCGATTTGTAAACTGTTCAAGCACATTTTTTTTTATAACCACAAAGTTGGCAAACAAGCATACGGCCTGCCTGATGGTAAGCATCACCGTAGCCTATAGACGCTTGCAATACCGGGGGTATCATTCAGTGTGTTTATGCATCGAACATATTATGAACTTATTCTGTATGTGTGAAATCTTGACACTTGTAAATATATCAGTAATAATCTTTATTTAGTTATCACAGATTTTTAAGAAGTTTTCAACTTACTTCGTAAGCTATTATTAACATAGTGGTTTTTACGAATTACCAGGACAACAGAATATCGAAATACCTACATAATAATTTAGGATCTAAGTGACCCGAGTCTACCATGAAAGGCGCAGTGTTTTGGTGTCAAGGTAATATGAACTACCTGATATGCACTCGAGCGGATTACCTTCCTATGTGTTTTCGTCCAAGTTGCTCAGAAAATTTTATTTTAGCATTACAGAAAAAATACAATTTACGTCAAACTTTACATAGGTGTTAGGTATTTCTTTACCTAATACTTAAACTGTTAAAAAAGACATTAACATGTACAAATAGGTTTACCTGTTTTAACAGGTGGTACATTAATTTTAATTAAGTACTTATTTTTTATTACCTAAACGCCTGCGCACGATTTAGAATCAAGATAATTTAACAGCATTGACAAGAAGATTTTGGTATGAAACCACTGTTTATATTGTTTTATATCAAACCAATGTTTTAAACCGTTTTAGCCGCAGGCTTAATGCTAAAAAAATATATTCGGAATTTAAATAGTTTTGATTCAGAATTGAATCTGTCCAAGAATTTATAAACTTTACGCACAGTTTTCATCGGAAAATTGTATTTTATTTGACCACTAACGATTCCAGAGTTATGAGACTAAACGTCGTCGCGTCGGCGAGCTAACTAGTTACTAGGGTATCAGCTTTTAGAAAGGTATCTGAAAGCTGATACCCAACTGAACTGAACTGATAAGTGGGAATCCAGGAACAGCTTTATTATAGTTTTCAAGGACGTTCGTCTAAAACTTCGTCGATAATTTAAAACTCTGATATCTTGAAAACTCACCAATCTATGCGCCAGCGCCGGTATGAATCGTCGACATCGCAGGAAACGAAGCAGGTACGCATCGTCCAATCTCCGTGGGTTGCACTCGCCACGCTCTACAAATAAAATTATTTTGTAAACAACAGATACATACACATCAGAGTCATCACAACATATTAAAAACCAAGTACGTGTCGAGCCACGCACAATGTAGGGTTCCGTATTTGCTGTGCTTTATAAAATTCCATCACATTTGTAAGTTTTCATCAAAGAAATTTTACTTTATAAATTCGTCGACTATTACTCGGTAACTATATAGTAGAGGCTAGGTATAGCAGTAGTTTTCATTGAAGGTTCAGCATATGGACTTTCGGAGATAGAGAGGGGGGGGGGGGGTAATTAGGAAACGGATCATTTTATCGAAAAATGATCTTTCTACCCCCTCAATGTTTTGAAGAGACCTATCTAATCTAACGATACCAAACAACTTATGGAAGGCGCGAAAAAAACTTCATTTCCAAATTACATGTACCCAAAAAATTTTTTTATTTGCTTTTATCGCGAGCTTTGAGCGCGGCGACTGAATCAGGAAAATTCGTAACGAAAATAAAACTAACACCCGCCACTCCGCGCGGCGTTAATGGCCGTGCATCGTCTAACGTCGTTTCAGTTCGGTAGACTTCGGCACGGTGTTTGTGTGCGTGCGACTAGACGTATGCGTGTAGACTAGCTGCTAACGAATTGGTCGCTGCGTGCGTCGACAGTTTTTGGTAAACAACACATTTCAACAGCGACCAATTCCTGCTAACTGCTCATAACTGATTCTATCTCTTTTAGACACGATGCTAGGTGAGACAGCGTGCTTTTTGGCCGCGTCCACGAGTGAGTTCGAGCTCGCGACTATGCAATAGCTTTATCGCGGCAGTCTCCGAGTGCCACACGTTTTTTTTTCAAAAATTTGTTCCAGCACTTTGTTAGCATTGTTAATATGTGTATACATTCCAAATTACAGCTTTCAGATGTCTAGGCGATAGACCGCGGACAGACAGACGGACATGGCGAAACTATAAGGGTTCCTTGTAGTTTACTACGGAACCCTAAAAAGTGAAGTTGAAGCAGGACGTAGAGCCCATTTACACTCTTGTTTTCGATCAACTTCGCGAGAGTGTATAGCCCGCATAATTAGTTTCACAAGAAAGTATGCTACTAGGTATAAAATATCATGTTGGGACAACAGAATTATATTTGCTTTATACTTGAAAGGAGGCTAGGTATCTAACCAATTTTACCTCATTTTCGATATTGCCATATTGTTTACGTACAGTCAAACACCTAGAAACCATGGTGTTATCATTTTTTGTTAAGTTTTTATTCATTGTAAAAAAAAATGAGGAAAAAAATTGTTTCTTTGCTTGATCTGCTCCCAATCGGCATCGTCTATTCTATGGCACATATATTATAATACTTAACAGTAAAATCTATGGCAACCTCTTCTTCCCTAACAGCAATGAAATTTATAAAAACAAAAAAAAGGCGGGAAGCACGCTTGAGAGCCTCCAAGTCTCCAACGCAACATTCGCAACCGAAAGCCAAAATACAACCTCGAGGAAGCGCAATTTATTTCTTTCCGTCATATTAAATAATCGAAAAATAGCGATAACTTTTTTCTCTTGAGAATATTTAAAATTTTAGATGCGGTTTACGCAAGAATTAATAGGTTTAGACAAACATAGGTAATTGATTCTTCTGATAGGTCAAGGCAGAAGCCTTACTCCAGTCATGCAGTATCTAAAAAACTTCATTCATATTTACGGCTCTGGTTATCTCTTTCATTTGTCAACTGTACGTTGGCTAACCTATTTTGTTAGCTGTGTACTTTCAAGGAGCAGAACATTTCCTATTAATTTTATTACAACATGATATCGAACTTAACCTTAACCTTGTGATTGTATGATATACCTACCTAACCTAATTGTACGTATTGTGTTGTACTGTACTGTATTGTATGGTATTGTAAATTATAATTGCGAGATGTTTTTTTTTGTTACCACTAAAAAGAAGATTTAAGTGCATCCCACAGCGCCACCTAGCGAGCGAACTGAATATTTCGTCAGGGCGCGTTTTGACGACGTGAAAATTTTCACTTTTAACTATGGTTATGGTTTGAATGGTGACACTGAAAACCAGCGTCACGCACGGAATCATTTTCGTCGTGCGGGACATATGCTGAGTGCCAGGGGTGCTCTGTGGTGCCACCATTTTGGTGCTATTTTAGAATAAGATTTTTGTTTAGTTCTAAGTGAATGTTTTTATAGCACCAAATAAACATATTTTCTTTCTTCTTATTTGCTATGAATCAAAACAAGTGCGAAAATTTTCGCGATTTATTAAATAAACTAATTTACGAATTATTTGGGCGTGATTATCGACCAAAGGCTGACGTGGAATTCACATTTAGCCAACGTTTTAAAAAAAGCTAAGATGGCCATGGGCATCAGCGGTCGCTTGATGAAGAACAACTGGGGTCTAAATCCCAGAACCGCGCTGTGGTTGTACACTGCCATTGTGCGTCCGATTATATCGTACGCATCAGTGGTGTGGTACGACAAGGCAAATCAAGTGACTGCTAAACAGAAATTAGACGGCCTGCAGAGAACTGCCTGTCTTATGTCTTCGGGAGCAATGTCCACGTGCCCTAGAATGGCGCTCAATGCACTGCTTGGACTGCTGCCTCTCCACGTATTCATACATGGAGAGGCGAAGGCAAGCATGTATAGAGCCAACATACAGGGCAGGGGCAATTGGCTCTCCAAGAAAATGAGGACCCTACAGGACTCATCCCTGAACATACCAATACTAAGCATGCCAACTGATGCCATGCTTCTGCGGCACGTATTTGAAAAACAGTACACCGTAGAAATTCCATCTAGGGAAGACTGGTTCAATAGCCAGCTATCCTATGTTTAATCTGGTACACAGATGGATCCAAAATGGGTCAGAATGTAGGCTGTGGAATACATGGAGTGCGACCAAAGTTCAATAAAAGTGTGAATTTGGGACAGTACGCCTCTATTTTACAGGCAGAGGTTTATGCCATTGTAGAATGTGCGGAAGCCAACCTGCAAAAGCGATACACCAACCAAAAAATATATATTAATTCTGATAGCCAAGCAGCTCTACTAGCGCTAGACTCGAATGTGGTCACATCGAGACTGGTCGAAGAGTGCATGGAACGACTAAACACTCTAGGTAACAGAAATAGAGTGGTTTTAAGATGGGTACCAGGGCATGCAGGCATAAATGGCAATGAACGTGCTGATGAGCTTGCAAGAGTAGGGGCTAATGGGGTACAGGAGGGACCCGAACCGTTCTGTGGTATACCAAAAAGCCTAGCTCGCAGAACCCTTACGTACACCTATTTTGAAAATGCTATCAAGCTTTGGACGGAATCGCCGGGCATGAATCACTCAAAAATACTAATAAAAGCCTACGACAAAAGGTACAGCAACCTTGTCCTAGCGCTTAGTAGAAGCAACTTACGAATTGTGGTCAGGGCCTTAACAGGACATTGTTGCCTCAACAAGCACATGTCCAACTTAAGGCTAAGTGACACACGTACCTGCAGACGCTGTAAGGAGGCTGATGAAACACCACTGCATCTTCTGGGGGAATGTGGGCCACTAATACACAAGCGCAGCACTCATCTAGGGAAACACTTATTAAGCCCAGATGAGTTAAAGGAGTTCACCCCTAAGCAAATCGTGCGGTTCATCATAGCTGCAGGGTTTAGCGGTGAGCTCTAACAAGTCATGTGGCGATCACAATAGACCAGTCCTGGTCGCAGTGCTATCACAGCCGCATCAAAACATAATAAAATAAAAAAATAAAAAATAATAATTTACGAATTAATGTATTCACTTTAAGTTTTTAAGTGAATACATTCGTTGAAAAAAAAACTGGGCAAGTACGTGTCGGGCCACGCACAATGTAGAGTTCCGTATTGGCTACGCATTTCTTGCTTGCAGATGAGTACAATGCCATATTCTATGACATTTGAACGTTTTCGTCAAAGAAATTTTACTTCATTTGGCTATTACTCAGTAGGTAATTAGTACTGTAGTGCGGAGTGCCTACTTAACCGTTATAGTTTTCCTTGTAGGTTCACTATATGGACTACCACCATGAATTATTTCAAATTTTTAAACATAAGATTTTCGGAGATAGAGGGGACCACCGTGCAAAACGAAAATTGACACTATGTAAATAAGTCGCGAATGGACCATTGTATCGGAAAACGATCTTCCCACACCCTCAATGTTTTGAGGAGACCTATCTAACGATACCCCATAACATGGGATAAGCGCGGGAAAAAACCATTTCCACTTTACATGTAGGGGACGCACTAAAAAAAATTTTTTTTTCCAATTTTGGTACAGCACTTTGTTAGTATTGTTAATATGTTTATACATACCAAATTACAGCTTTCTAGCACTAAGCGTATAGTCGCTAGACCGCGGACAGACGGACAGACAGATGGACATGGCGAAACTATAAGGGTTCCTTGTAGTTTATTACGGAACCCTAAAAACTAGCTTCTGCCCGCGGCTTTGCCAGCGTGGCCTAATAACAATTAGCAAATTTTTCTTCAGAATCAAATTCCGGTCCGGTCCGGCACGGCCCGGTAATGTACAATTCCATCAGGTTCGATCAGGTCCGGTCCGGTCGGTCCGGTCCGGTCCAGTCCTTATAAGGAACCTACATGCCAAATTTGGAATCTTTAGACCCAGCGGTTTGGGCGGTTTGGGCTGTGCGTTGATATACCCTCGCAACTTCGTTTGCGTATATCTCGCTTTCCCGTAGGAATTTTCAACGACTTTGAATTTTATATGTACTCGTATAGATACTGCCAAAAATACTTCCTTTATTTAAGCGACAATATAAGAGACGATCGTTACCACGCCAGATGGCCACCCAGAAGGTCCCGGGTTCGAACCCTGGTCGGAAAAACATTTTTTTCTGATTGGCCCGGGTCTTGGATCTATATTATGTCTTTGTTCTAAAATATAGTATCGTTTAGTTAGTATATAGGGCTCTCTCATTCATCGTACGAAACACAGCAGTATATCACCGCTATTTCTGTCAGAGGGTGGTACTGTCCCAGTACAGTTAGCTTATACATACTTGATTGAACATTTGCTTACCATAAACCATGTCGCGTAGCTCCTGTATGGCCTTATGTCTAGTGTATGGGTACTCATTGCAGTTCCTCTGTGCCACCTCCTCAAATTCTGTGTCCTCAAATCTGTTGATTTCGGCCCTCAGTGCAATGTCAACGAACGGCATGTTGGCCTGCTGGAAATAAATGTCATGTTATTTACTTAATAACTACTGACAATTACATAGGGGTACCGGGTCAAGCGAAGCGTGGAAATAGGTCTCGAGTGACAGGTTTATAAAGATTTAGGTAAGTATTTTGTTATGCTTTAGGATTAAGGTACGTTTCTAAAAAGATTTTTGTATTTAATATCGTTTCTAAATGTGTACGTAAGTACGTACCTACGTACATACGTACGTACCTTGTTCGCGCATCTGTACTTGCCTGCCGAAAAGCATACCATAGCGCGATTTATTTTTTCGAGAATATGAATTAAATCTTCATACAAAATTATGAGATGCTTATTTTGTGACAAAGTGTTCGATCAGAGTACTAAGCTATTATGATAGAACCCTTTCACTTCCTCGTAATAAATAAACAAAAAACTGAAACATTTGAACCGTAGTAAATGAACTCGTTCGTTGGCCTTGCTCTTCAGTGCTTAGCAATAAAGTCTCTTTTCGAGTAATCAGCTTGTCTGTTAATCTGCTAACTTATCGTAAATCACGCAACGGTTTTTGTTGTGTATTACAAAGATGCTTTTTTACGGTAGATCGCTTCTGCGCGCTATGTGCGCCCACTGCCACTTCAGCTTGCTGATCTATTGGTCTATTCGATCTCGTGGAGATACACCGAGCATAGCCCTCTCCATGGCAGGCTTGGTGGTCTTGAGCCTTATAGCAAATACTATAGACGAGTAATACGCACAGCTCTTGACGTTTCTCATACAATGACTTGGCAACCTCCGTTCACCTCATGCCGCTAGGGGCGCTATAACATTTTGCATACAAAACGCACAGTTCACCTCATGCCGCTAGGGGCGCTATAACATTTTGCATACAAAACGCACAGTTCACCTCATGCCGCTAGGGGCGCTATAACATTTTGCATACTAAACGCACAGTTCACCTCATGCCGCTAGGGGCGCTATAACATTTTGCATACAAAAGTTTTGAAATCGTTCACCTCATGCCATGCCGCCCTCATGCCGTAGGGGCGCTAGTGTCGCGTCTTGCCCGAATTCTTCCGAAGCTGTGCGTATTACTCGTCTATAGCACAGGTGGTCAACTCCATATAAACTAAACGTAGTTCAACCCTAAATAATATAGATGGCGTTAAGTGTATCGATTGTAATTGAAGATTATGTAAATCCAAAATAAAGTAAAATTACGCACTGAAAACAATATTTTAATAGTTTTTATAATTTTATAATGAAATACAATCCTGAAAATAGCGAAGAATGTACTGTAAAATAGAATTGGTTAATTTTGTTTCGTAATTTATTACTAAATATTTTACTTGATGTCACAAACTCACAACAGATGTCGCTTTCTTTAAAACAAAAAGATAAAGATAGGTTTAATCAGCCACAGATAGATGGCGCTAAATTTAATTCTTGACAAGCAAATCAAATTATTATGTATAATAAAAATAAAAAATAAAAAAAAATCTTTAAGTACCTACCTATATATTTTTTCTTTTAATTTTTAATATTTGCATTGTATTAAACACTTGATTTACTAGTACTTTTCTTTTACAAAATTATCTCATACTTACCTACCTATCATTTTGCATTTTGTTTTACAATTTGTATTGTAAGAGTTTTTTTATCTTTCAAAATTTCAATAATATTTTTAATTTTTCAAAGAAGACTTCTTTTTTTAAAATATAATTGTGTTAAATTCGTAAAAGTTGGTATGTATATATAAGTAGGTAAGTACCTAAGTAGTAAGCATTGAAGTAGGTATAATGTACTGACGTATTTAATTTACGGACATATTCCTGTATTATGCGTGTATGTATATTGTATATACATATATATATAATTGTATATTGTGATTATGACGACTACGCTATTATGCGTGTATGTATATTGATACATACACGCATAATAGCGTAGTCGTCATAATCACGAGGCGCGTGCGCCGTTGCCACACGGCTACAAGCTACAACGTACATGGCGCGAAGCGCTTGCTACGCATCGTTGCCACACCGCCTGCTTCTGCTCTGCGTTCGCGCGCTCGGTTTATCTCTGCGTGGAATGAATTGATGCGCGTAGCGTAGTTGCTCAACGCTGGTAGGTACAGTCACCTCCATAAATATGTAATCACTTTGATCCTGGAGAGCGAACAGTGAATCGATTTTGTCAGTTTTCACAACTTTTTCGAAGTTGCATATTTGAATTCAGACTACCCTAACTAACATTACCATACAACATACCAAAAACGCAGAACTACATCACGCTTTGCGAATTTAGCCTCGTTTTTTGTATAATTCCAGCAGCCTAATGATCCTAAATAAATTTCTAATCCAATCTAAAAACAATCCAAGTCAGGTGCACGTCGAGCTTTATACTTGCAGTACCTACATTTATAGCTCTTATAACATAGAACATAAGAACGGCACAAAATCCAATTTTAAGGTCGACGTGTTTTTTATACCACTAAGGTGGCAAACAAGCATACGGCCGCCTGATGCCTCTTGACGGTACGTGTACATAGATACATACATCTTACTACTTTAAATTACAAAATCGTCCGAGTCGCATAAATCAAAATTTGAAAGAAGTAAACTCGGACACGGATCAGTTTTTTGTATCCGAGTTGCCCCACTTGACTATTATAATAGAGTCGGCAACGCATCCATAGGAAATAGGAATCATGTGATACGGTATGTAACCGTTTGCCACCTTAGTGGTATAAAAAATATTTTATTTTTAATTTACTTTCGCATTTATATTTATTATATTCGTAAGGATAAGGACTACTCAGATCTGCAGACTGCGCCTGCGCGGCTTTTGTGGTGCGGCATTTTTGTTGTTATATTTTGTTTTTTACCTTGAATAAACGATTTAAAAAAAACGGGCAAGTACCTGCCGGGCCACGCACAATGCAGGGTTCCGTATTGGCTACGCATTTCTTGCTTGCAGATGAGTACAATGCCATATAGGTACTATGACATTTATACGTTTTCGTCAAAGAAATTTTACTTCATAAGTTCCTCGGCTATTACTCGGTAACTAGTAGAGCTTACATAGCCGTTATAGTTTTCCTTGTAGGCCCAAAAAAAAATATTTTTCAAAATTTTGTTCTACCACTTTGTTAGCATTGTTAATATGAGTGTAGGACCGAGGACGGACAGATGGACATGGCGAAACTATAAGGGTTCCTTGTAGTTTACTACGGACACAGGTGGTCAACTCCATATAAACTAAACGTAGTTCAACCCTAAATAATATAGATGGCGTTAAGTGTATCGATTGTAATTGAAGATTATGTAAATCCAAAATAAAGTAAAATTACGCACTGAAAACAATATTTTAATAGTTTTTATAATTTTATAATGAAATACAATCCTGAAAATAGCGAAGAATGTACTGTAAAATAGAATTGGTTAATTTTGTTTCGTAATTTATTACTAAATATTTTACTTGATGTCACAAACTCACAACAGATGTCGCTTTCTTTAAAACAAAAAGATAAAGATAGGTTTAATCAGCCACAGATAGATGGCGCTAAATTTAATTCTTGACAAGCAAATCAAATTATTATGTATAATAAAAATAAAAAAAATAAAAAAATCTTTAAGTACCTACCTATATATTTTTTCTTTTAATTTTTAATATTTGCATTGTATTAAACACTTGATTTACTAGTACTTTTCTTTTACAAAATTATCTCATACTTACCTACCTATCATTTTGCATTTTGTTTTACAATTTGTATTGTAAGAGTTTTTTTATCTTTCAAAATTTCAATAATATTTTTAATTTTTCAAAGAAGACTTCTTTTTTTAAAATATAATTGTGTTAAATTCGTAAAAGTTGGTATGTATATATAAGTAGGTAAGTACCTAAGTAGTAAGCATTGAAGTAGGTATAATGTACTGACGTATTTAATTTACGGACATATTCCTGTATTATGCGTGTATGTATATTGTATATACATATATATATAATTGTATATTGTGATTATGACGACTACGCTATTATGCGTGTATGTATATTGATACATACACGCATAATAGCGTAGTCGTCATAATCACGAGGCGCGTGCGCCGTTGCCACACGGCTACAAGCTACAACGTACATGGCGCGAAGCGCTTGCTACGCATCGTTGCCACACCGCCTGCTTCTGCTCTGCGTTCGCGCGCTCGGTTTATCTCTGCGTGGAATGAATTGATGCGCGTAGCGTAGTTGCTCAACGCTGGTAGGTACAGTCACCTCCATAAATATGTAATCACATTGATCCTGGAGAGCGAACAGTGAATCGATTTTGTCAGTTTTCACAACTTTTTCGAAGTTGCATATTTGAATTCAGACTACCCTAACTAACATTACCATACAACATACCAAAAACGCAGAACTACATCACGCTTTGCGAATTTAGCCTCGTTTTTTGTATAATTCCAGCAGCCTAATGATCCTAAATAAATTTCTAATCCAATCTAAAAACAATCCAAGTCAGGTGCACGTCGAGCTTTATACTTGCAGTACCTACATTTATAGCTCTTATAACATAGAACATAAGAACGGCACAAAATCCAATTTTAAGGTCGACGTGTTTTTTATACCACTAAGGTGGCAAACAAGCATACGGCCGCCTGATGCCTCTTGACGGTACGTGTACATAGATACATACATCTTACTACTTTAAATTACAAAATCGTCCGAGTCGCATAAATCAAAATTTGAAAGAAGTAAACTCGGACACGGATCAGTTTTTTGTATCCGAGTTGCCCCACTTGACTATTATAATAGAGTCGGCAACGCATCCATAGGAAATAGGAATCATGTGATACGGTATGTAACCGTTTGCCACCTTAGTGGTATAAAAAATATTTTATTTTTAATTTACTTTCGCATTTATATTTATTATATTCGTAAGGATAAGGACTACTCAGATCTGCAGACTGCGCCTGCGCGGCTTTTGTGGTGCGGCATTTTTGTTGTTATATTTTGTTTTTTACCTTGAATAAACGATTTAAAAAAAACGGGCAAGTACCTGCCGGGCCACGCACAATGCAGGGTTCCGTATTGGCTACGCATTTCTTGCTTGCAGATGAGTACAATGCCATATAGGTACTATGACATTTATACGTTTTCGTCAAAGAAATTTTACTTCATAAGTTCCTCGGCTATTACTCGGTAACTAGTAGAGCTTACATAGCCGTTATAGTTTTCCTTGTAGGCCCAAAAAAAAATATTTTTCAAAATTTTGTTCTACCACTTTGTTAGCATTGTTAATATGAGTGTAGGACCGAGGACGGACAGATGGACATGGCGAAACTATAAGGGTTCCTTGTAGTTTACTACGGAACCCTAAAAACTTATTTTTGAAATATCAAAAGTAGGTATTTACCTACATATAACTATTTGAAAAACGGCACGGCAATATTAGCTAAAGATTCAATCTACAAGCCGAATACGACGCGACGCGACGACGATGACGAGCAACGGCGCGATGCGGCGGCGGCGGTACTGTGCGCGCCGTTGCTCGCCGTTGCTCGCGCGCCCTAAAGCGCCTCCCTCGCCGCCGAAACGCATTTCATTCACCTTAATTTGCACTCGGTGTTCTAAGTAGGTAGATACATTATGGGTTAAATAGATAGGCAAAAAGCAGAAATAAAAACATTGTAAACGACAATAATAAAATTGACCATCAAGTAGATACTATACTAGGTACCTATTTACACTAACTTTTTAAAAATATGGCAGTGCCCGTAATTACGTAAGTACCTATACTTAGGTACTTTCTACTTATCGTAAATATGAATTTACCTGATGCGTGCAAGATGTACGATTACAAAATGTGTAATTTAAGACGACCTCCGTGGCGTAATGGTTACCACGCCAGATCGCCACCCAGGAGGTCCCGGGTTCGATCCCCGGTCGGGTCATGATGAAAAACGAACTTTTTCGAATTTTATTATTTAAGTAATAAGTAAGTACATACCTATAATCTAATTTTGAAAAAAAAACGGATTAGTGCTCTGATTATTTTACGCCACTACTGCCATCTATTGGTTCGACTGTAAGCGCAAAAGCATTTTAGTTGTCTGTGATGTTTTTTTCGGGCGGCATCTAGTTTTCCATTTTGGTACTAAAAATTGCCCGAGCAATAAGCGCACTTAGAACGGCTACGTTTAATGTATGGAGTGAGCTATCTGTACTGTTAAGTATTATAATATCTGTGCTACGGAACCCTAAAAACTTATTTTTGAAATATCAAAAGTAGGTATTTACCTACATATAACTATTTGAAAAACGGCACGGCAATATTAGCTAAAGATTCAATCTACAAGCCGAATACGACGCGACGCGACGACGATGACGAGCAACGGCGCGATGCGGCGGCGGCGGTACTGTGCGCGCCGTTGCTCGCCGTTGCTCGCGCGCCCTAAAGCGCCTCCCTCGCCGCCGAAACGCATTTCATTCACCTTAATTTGCACTCGGTGTTCTAAGTAGGTAGATACATTATGGGTTAAATAGATAGGCAAAAAGCAGAAATAAAAACATTGTAAACGACAATAATAAAATTGACCATCAAGTAGATACTATACTAGGTACCTATTTACACTAACTTTTTAAAAATATGGCAGTGCCCGTAATTACGTAAGTACCTATACTTAGGTACTTTCTACTTATCGTAAATATGAATTTACCTGATGCGTGCAAGATGTACGATTACAAAATGTGTAATTTAAGACGACCTCCGTGGCGTAATGGTTACCACGCCAGATCGCCACCCAGGAGGTCCCGGGTTCGATCCCCGGTCGGGTCATGATGAAAAACGAACTTTTTCGAATTTTATTATTTAAGTAATAAGTAAGTACATACCTATAATCTAATTTTGAAAAAAAAACGGATTAGTGCTCTGATTATTTTACGCCACTACTGCCATCTATTGGTTCGACTGTAAGCGCAAAAGCATTTTAGTTGTCTGTGATGTTTTTTTCGGGCGGCATCTAGTTTTCCATTTTGGTACTAAAAATTGCCCGAGCAATAAGCGCACTTAGAACGGCTACGTTTAATGTATGGAGTGAGCTATCTGTACTGTTAAGTATTATAATATCTGTGTCTATAGTATTTGCTTATAGTGAGGCACCCACAGAAATAATAAGGCACCACGTTTCGGATCTACAGGTCAACGCGGGTAACACACATTCTAAGCACACATTGTTTGAAAGTTCTTACATAGTAAGTTACTGGCAATAAATTGCACATTCTGCTTTTCATTTTCAGACAAGAATATAATCAAGTTTCGTGGAAAACTTAATTGTCCTACTAAAAACAATACAATCAATACCTTTGGTTACTATTTATACATCCGAGTTACGAAAAGTACTTCGAAACATACTTATTAGTTGTAGTGGCGTTCCTAGTAGTAGTAAGCAAGCAAGCCAGATAATTCCTACCTATTCAAAGTTTCTTATAATGCAAATTAATCAAATTTTTAACAAAAAGAATGCTTTAATGACGCAGGGCAGAAAATTGAGAAGTAGGAGAACAGAGTTTTATGAATTATATAACCAATCAATGTTGGTTAGTTATCTGACAAAATGTTAACAGCAATATACATACATATTATCCTCTTGTGATGAAACAGGTCTTAAGTATGACATGGGATTGATTATGCATTGATAAAATCGCGAAGACACTTTCATTTTAAACCGGCTGAATTTTTAATTATGAGTCAACTTACTGAATATGGCAATGAAAGTGTTGTAGGTTGTTGATAGAATAAATAAATGAATGCACTTTGTCCTATTTGTAATTTATTAATAACAAGTTTTTACGCACAATTTCTTATACTAAAACACAGGTACACAAACACTAGATCTCACTGTAACGTCTATCGCACAAGCCAAAGAAATTAAGCGTCAGTTTTAGCATTTATAATAATTGTCAACAAAAGACGACGCACTTTGCACTGTGTATCTCTGTCGACCAGTCTCTTCTTCATGCTGTCGACTGTCTCTGGCCGCCGTCGCCCGTAATAGATTTAAATAGTAAACTAATGAAATCCTTACTAATCCTTACTAATATTATAAATGAGAAAGTGAGTTTGTTTATTTGTTTGTTTGTTATTCCTTCACGGTTCGACTAAGCAGCCGATCATTATGAAAATTTGTGTACATATTGTCAGGGGTACAGAGCCGAAGAAAGAAAAAAAAAATTCCAATGGGAAAATATTTTTTTTACTATAGAGGGCGCTGTATCGGCCAACAGATGGCGCCACAAGTCGCGCCATGGGTTGTTTTGTTGTCAAACGAGATCTGTCTATACAGTCATAAAATTAACGCGAGCGAAGCCGCGGATAAAAGCTAGTATATAATAAATATGCTTGAGTACCCAATGTATTGCATGAGAATTATTATGTAATTATTTAATTGTGGTATTTTGTCCACAAATATTTTATTTTGATGGAAGTTGCCACAGTGTGGGGATCGAAAGTAGGTACTTGATCATGTTTTTACTTTTTATACATAAAATGTATATTTTGTACATTACATTGCGCCTACATACGGTTTTTTGACACTATGTATAATGTTAGATCATAAACTTGGATTGAGGAGCTCGATGGCGTCGCTCAGTGTGTCGCACTCTAGTATGAACACGCAAGTTAAGCAACGTCGATCCTAGCCAGCGTTTGGATGGGTTTCGTTATGTCAAGCTTCTCCGTGCTTCGGAGGGCACGTTAAGTTGTCGTCGATCCCGGCTGTTGTCTATAGATAACAGTCGTCAAGTCGGTTGCCTTCGGGCGGCTTTAAAACACCGGTCTCTACCGCATGGAAGCAGCGTGGCAGAGTACGCTCTAATCACCTTCGATTGAAGGGAGACCCGTATCCTTGTATTTGGGATGATTATGGGTTGATATGCTAATGATGTTGGATCAACAAACCCTGGCGATATGAGGAGAGTTGCCGGCGGCGCGGGGCGGCGACTTCTCTGGTTTCTTTAGCTTTATGTATGAAGGATCTTTGCGTATTTGCTTGGACCCTAAATCTCTCCATGAACAGATATCTGATGATAAATATCAAATTCCTTCTCAGGAAGTGTCAACTGGTGTCAAGTCGCCGGCCGGCATAGCCAGCATTGCACAGCCCGACGAGGACGGCTGTGTGGATCGACCTTAAGAACTTGCGTAAGTTATTGCAATATCATTTAAACCTATGTTTTTTAAAATTTATTTTATTAATTAAAATTTACCTGCCAATAGGTTGAATATGGCTTGGCTACCTGTACACTTTATATTAACCACCTGTATTATGGGTAGTGTTATGGGTTTACCCATGAATATCATTATAAATTCTTAGAATTATGTAGGTACTGTTGTTTTTTTTTACATAAATTATTTGGACGTTTTGGCTTTAGTATAGTTATTGTTATTAAGTTATTGGTATTATCTAAATAGGTAATGTAAATGTAAATTTTGTTTTGTTTTGTATGAAACGTCTTATAACCTTTGACCAAATTTTTATCAGAAATATGTCAAGCTCACGTAAATTTTTTGTTATTTCGGCTGTTTCTGGACATAAATCTCACTTTACAATTTTTTTCGTATCTTTTTTTTGTAAGCAAACAAGCCACCTGATGGTAAGTAAGTGGTGACCGCCGCTTATGAACATCAATAATATCGATGCTGGCAATGCGTTGCCTGCTCAGCCAGCTACTAGGAAGAAATCATACTAATATCATAAAGGCGAAGTTTATGTGTATGCTTGTTACCTCTTCACGCTCAAATGGCTGGGCCAATTTTTATGATATTTGGTATGTACGAGCAGGTAGCTGATACCTTGGACATAGGATACTTTTTATCCCGAAAAGTGCGCGATTTTCGTAGGATGGCCAATAGTCTGATATAATAATAATTATTTATTTATTTCAGACAATTTGAGTCCATAATGGTGTTAGTTACAGTGATACTTAGTAGCTATAGATAGATAGATATAGATGGCGCTGCAGTGCATAAAATTAAATGCGGGTAACACCGCGGGCAGCTTGAAAGGGAAATAGGGAGGAAGGGGAAAGAGCTTCTTGATCACAAACCGAACGAAAACTACCAAGTTTAAAAGGCTATTTCATTTCTCCTCCACTAAAAAAAAACTAGCCGCGTACCAGCCAGGCTTATGATTTTTTGAATAATTTTATCTGATAGAGGACATAATTTGATGGATGGATGGAGGCCATTGTGAAAATATGTATAATTTTATTTTAATGATGAATAAATTAATAACAAACGAATAGTGATTTGCACAAAAACATTTTAAAGCACTTAATGTGAGACCAATAAGCTTTTCTGGAACCGGCTGTAAACAACACAACACACTACCCTATATTATTATCATATTTTGTGAATGCATGACATAACTGTACCTAATCAAAATTAAAAAAAAACATTGTTTTAAACCGAAAAATAAAAACGACTTAAAATAAAAAGTTTCATGCCAATAATACTTACAAAAAAAAAACCAACGACGAAAAATGACAAAAAGTACTCACAAATAAAAATCCATAAACAGAAAAATGTCACTGGCACTTGAAATTTTTAATTTCGAACATAAATGTCACAGACACGTAATTTACAAAGGCAGTTGCGAGCGCAATGCGCGGCCGAGCACCGCGATAAGCTCGTTTATAGTGTAGCAATAGCAACATGCATTCACTATAGTTCCGTCCGTGCATCTCAGTGCACTATGCAGTGTCAATGAACGCACACTAATAGTAAAGGACGAAGATTGTAATTAATTAGGTTTTTGCGGTGTCTTGCTGTAATCGATTGGCTCCTTTCGATTGCATTAACAAATCGAGCTAGTGACAATATTTTTCTCACTAGATAGAATTAATGATAAAACTTGTCGCAATATAATAATATATTTTCTTACTAGATGGATTTAAGGGGATATGTGAAAAAAAGAAGGGTCCTTTTATACCAAATAATTATCTTCTAAACTACTAAAATTTAGACTTAGATTTTTGGATATGTATTAATTCATCATAATAATCGAAATTTTGGAAAGAACCAAAACACGATTGTGACACATTTCCTCGATAGAAAAAAATCCAAAATAACTTGCGTTTTTTTTTCAGAACTCTTGTAACTTTTAAACGGTAAATAATAGTAATTTTAAACTTTATATTAAGAAAGACATTAATGTTTTCTAGATATTTTAAAAACAAATATTAAAAAACTCAATTAATGAATTTTAAATAAGCCTAAATGTGTTTTGGCGCTTACGGTGTTAAAAATTCGCAGGGTTCACGGTCTCCCATCTCTGTCTCTCGCAACAGGGATTAATATATGCGTCGCATGGGCGGGGCGGGCTTAGTCGGCCGCAATTATTTTACGACGTAGGCCCTTAATGATCGAACTAGTGACGATATTTTTCTCATTAGCTAGATCGAATAAATGGTCGAATCAGAGACAATATATTTTTTCTCCTGCCATTAGTGTAAACTGCGGGTAGCTGATGACTTTTACCTATCGACAACAATCGGGACTGATAGTTTAACGTGCCCTCTATTTCATAAACCCATTCAAGTATTGACTAGGGTTGTCGTTGCTTAACTTGCGTGATCGTTCCAGTTTGTCACGCACGCACAACCACCACGAGGCCATCGAGCTCCTCATGAGTGACAGTGACGAAACAGGTTTTAAATCTTAGATTTATTTTTTATTATTATATAGGGATACCTATGTGTTTATTATATTACAATACATGACAATATAAACTAACCGCAAAAATTATTGTAAAGTCACGCCGCTCAGATATTAAAGATGCAAAAGGCGCCACAGTACTAAATTGCTCTACGAATTTAATCAGGGGAAATAATTAAGAAAATGTTCCATCTAAGCAGTAACATAAAACCTAAAGCGTTTATTAAGTTCTTGTGGTCGGTAACTTTTAAAAAGCTCCTTATAGCTTTGTGGCGCTAGATACAGCTTCAAATTGGAACACTGTTAGTGCTATTTACCATGTTCAAAGTTTGAACTTAGTATCTCCTTCGTGGTTTGAACGAAACTTTTCACTTTTCCGCAAGAAGTCACAAATTCTTCAAATTTTCCACAAGAAGTCACAAAGTCTTCTATTATTTCTTATGAATTCCTGTTGCACCGGTTTTAAATGTCTTGACGCGTAGGACGAAACTGCTTGCTACTATATATGTTTGGGATGTTAATGTATTTGAAGGTCAATAAAATATTCCATGTAGAACAATACTGTATTACTCGTGTATTACATATGACACTTATGTTATCAAACATCCGCTATATCGTCCCATTACAAGTACAACTGAAACTTTGTATATAAACAGGAAATAACACTTGGTTGACGCTATTAATAATAATTAGCCGCTCAAAGCCGGGACAAGAGAGCCGTTGATTCTTTAAGTTATTTTTGGAGCCAGAATTGACACTGACGGCTGTCATGTCAAAGCGTTGTGTTGCCACTCTTAAGTCCACAGACTAAGTGAGTCGCCACACCACCCCCCTACGTAGAGAGTAAGCTATAATTAAAATTAAAATATTTACGTATATTAAAAAAAAAAATAATAATAATAATATGCAATTAGAGATCAAAAGGGACGGTAAAACGGACCGCGCGACCCGATCTCGTGGTGTATGGTACCGAAGGTGAAGGTGAAGTGTGACACATAGGTAAGCTCGAGGCACTGCCGGCGGAAGAATCCACCGGAGTCGGATCACACGGCGGTTGCGGAGGAGAAACTGGTGAAAATGTTCTAGGTGCTGGTTGATCTGGTTCCAGGATGGCTGGTTTTACGCGATCAAGGCTGACCTCCGTACTCCTCCCATTGATGTCCAGGGATATGGTCTTATCCTTCAATTGGAGAATGCGGTGTGGGCCGGAATATGCTGGCGTTAAGGGTCTCCTAATTGCGTCGTCCCGCAAGAAAGCGTGGGTCGATTTAGGTAGTTCCTTGAACGTAAACGTGCCAGGGTCTGCGTGACCTGCCGCTGGAGTTGGTCGTAGTTTTGACATGCGCTGCCGGAACTGGTACAGAAAATCTGTAGGATCGTCGGAGCTGGTGATGCTAGAAGGTTCTAGAAACTCTCCGGGAAGGCGCAGGGTTTCCCCGTACAGGAGTTCTGCTGAAGAAGAGTTCAGGTCATCCTTCAGAGCGGTACGAATCCCTAGGAGGACTAGCGGCAAGGCTTCTAACCATGATCCACCGTGGCAGGTCAAAGCAGCTTTTAGCTGCCGGTGGAATCGCTCTACCATTCCGTTGGCGCATGGATGATAACTGGTGGTACGTATCCGTTTCGTGGCTCAACATTGAAGAAGTCTCCGAAAGAGATCAGATTCGAATTGGCGGCCCTGGTCAGTTGTGATAACCGTGGGAACGCCAAATCGAGAAATCCAGCCGGAAATAAATGTGTTGGCAACTTCTTCTGCGCTGATGCCAACCATGGGCCATACCTCTGGCCAGCGTGTGTAACGGTCGACTGCCGTAAGACAGTAACGGAAGTTACCACAGAGCGACAGCGGACCAATAATGTCGATGTGGACATGTCTTAGTCTCGCTGTGGGGTTGGAAAAATGTCCCAATGGCATTTTGGTGTGTCTGGTGACTTTACTGCGCTGACAGGGTATGCATGTGCGGGCCCAGGAACGACAATCCCGATTGACATTTGGCCAGACAAAACGATCGCTAACTAAACGACAGGTGGCCCGAACTCCGGGGTGGCTTAAGTTATGACACTTGTTGAACACCCGTCTGCGAAGCGATGAAGGGACGTAAGGTCGCGGTTTGCCCGTTGAGTGATCGCAGACTAAGCTGTGGCCAGTGCCTGGGATGTCGGTCGTTTTCAGGACAAGGGAAGAGGATGACTCGTCTGCCAGTAAAGCTTTGAGTTCGTCGTCGAGCTGTTGTGCCTGTGCGAGATCAGAAAAATCCATTTCGATAGAAATGGTCTCAATGCGCGACATGGCATCGGCGACGATGTTGTCTTCTCCTTTAATATATACCACATCTGTTGTGAAATGCGATATAAAAGACAGCTGATTCAGCTGTGATGGAGGAAGGCGTTCCCGGCGCTGTTTGAAAGCGAATATGAGCGGCTTATGATCCGTGTAAATCGTCGCGTGTTGCGCTTCGAGGATGTGCCGATAGTGCTGGACGCTTTCATACACCGCCAGCAACTCTCTATAATAAGCTGGCCATTCAGCTTGACGGGGAGTGAGCTTTTTGCTGAAGAAACCGATGGGCCTCCAACAACCGTTCACATTTTGCTGCAGACATGCTCCAACATGCGCGTTCGAGGCGTCGGTGAATAAGCCGAGCGGTGCATCACTTATAGGATGTACTAATAGCGTGGCAGTTGAAAGGCTGTCTTTACAAGCTTCGAATGCCTTGAGAAGCTCAGGTGTCCAGGTGACTGGTACGCTACCTTTTCCGTTAATGGCAACGATGGCTTTCACCAAAGGGGCTTGTAGGCGTGCGGTATTAGGTAGGAATCTACGATAATAGTTTGCCATTCCTAAAAACCGGCGCAAGCCTTGAACTGATTTGGGCGGCGGAAAGTCTTTTAGAGCCTGGATACGATCTTCTGGTGGGCAAGTTCCGTCGGCGCTGATGCGGCAACCTAAAAATGTCACCTCAGAGGCGCCCAACGTACATTTCGCGGGGTTGATTACGACGCCGTATTCCTGGAGCCTTTTGAAAAGTGTGCGGAGGTGTTCAGCATGTTCAGATTCATCTCGCGAAAACACCAAAATGTCGTCGACGTATGCAAAACAGAAATCGAGCCCTGTAACTACCTGATCGATAAACCGCTGGAACGTTTGTCCTGCGTTTCTGAGACCGAAGCTCATATAAGGGAACTCATAGAGACCGAAGGGTGTTATGATGGCGGTCTTGCACACGTCGTCCGGAGCCACAGGAATTTGCTGAAAAGCCTTCACCATGTCAATGACGCTGAAGATCCGAGCGCCAGCGATGTTACTACAAACATCTCCAATATGGCGCACCGGGTAGCGGTCAGGCACTGTGCGGCTGTTAAGAGAACGGTAATCACCGCACGGGCGCCATGTCGTGTCCTTTTTGGGGCCATATGGAGTGGTGAAGCCCAGGGGCTTTTAGAAGGTCTAGCAGTTCCACATTGAACCATCTCCTCAAAAATTTTCTTGGCTGCTTGCAATTTCTGCTGTGCGAGACGGCGCGAGCGACAAAAAACGGGAGGTCCATCCGTTGTCTTTATGTGATGGAGTGTATCATGCTTGGTCTCCCTTGGCGCTCCAGGTGGTCTCGCGATGGCCGGAAACTCTGCGAGGACCCGCACGAAGCGAGAGTCCGGATGAGGATCAGAACAAGAAACGGCTTTTACACTAGCCTGCTCGATGGAGGCGATGTCGGCGCTACAAAAGAGGCCTGTCTTTCCGTCTAGTAGACACTTGCCTGCACAATCGGGAAGAAGGTTGTAGTGGGCCAAAAAATCAGCTCCTATAATGGCAGTTCCAACGTCCGCGATGATAAAATTCCAAATGAATTGTCTCCGCAAGCCAATGTTCAGATTTAGGCGGATGGTGCCGTAGGTCTGGATTTCACTACCATTTGCAGCATAGAGTGTGTAATCCGTAGCCTTGTGAGATGATGAAAGCCACCGACGCGGATAACATGTTAGGTCAGAGCCGGTATCTACCAAAAAACGACGGCGGGATACCCGTTCTGTTATGAAAAGTCGGCGACTACCAGAACGATTGTCAGCTTTCAGCGTTGCTTCCACGTGCACGGAGAGGTACATCTCGTAGCTTTGCTTTTGAATTGTCTATGGTACCAACATAGAGATTTGTTTACGGTTCCCGGTGTCGGCGCGCGTGATCGGCTATTGGAACGATGTGTGGTGTTAGACCTGTCGCTACTCCTGTTTCGTCGCTCAGAGTTCAAGGCCGCAACCTGACGGGTGAGTTCGTCGAGGCGCGCTGTGACGTCGACAGCAGCAGCAACAGCTGGTGGGCGGCAGGCGGGAGTGCCTGGAGAAACCTCCAGTATTTTGTCGGCCAGTTCTGCCATTTTATCTAGCGACACTTCAGACTGAACAGCCAAGATCGCCTGGAGATGCTGAGGCAATCGGCGCATCCACAGTTGGCGAAGTAAATTGTCGTCCGAGAATGTCATGCCTGCCAATGATCGCAGGTGGCGCAGAAATTGAGAGGGGCGTCGATCACCGAGCTCCTCGTCGCTAACTAGTTGGCGAACACGTTGCTCCTCAGTCTTTGACAGACGGCGTATTAGCTCCGCTTTTAAAGTTCCGTATATATCCGACCTCGGCGGATTTGTTACAATGTCCTCGACCTCACCTATAATGCGTTGGTCGAGTTGTGCAACTACATAATAGAATTTCGTACGGTCCGCTTTTATCCCAGCAATATTAAACTGACATTCGACCTGTGCAAACCAGGTTGCCGGGCGATCATACCAAAAAGGCGGCAATTTTGCCGCAGCCGCAAAAATTTCCCTACTAGGCGGTGCTACCTCAACTAATTGTGGGAGGGTGTTATGGTCAGACTTTACATCATCTTGAGTTTTCTGCTGCGTTGTCAATTGTGCCTGTAGAGAAGCATTTTGCTCCCTTAGCTCAACATTCTGGGCCAAAAGGGCGGCAAACCGTTCCTCTATATCTGCCATACTAATTTATAATAAAGAAAATAAAAATTTAAAATTATTAATTTATTTTTTTATCTATTTTTTTAATTATATGATACTTATAGAAAATTGTTAATAAAAATTGCAGGCAGATGCAGTGTTAACACAATGCAGCAGTGAATGGGTTAATAAACAAAAATATCTTGGGCAGTTGCAGCGTTAACAAAATGCAGCGAATGCAAAAACAAACAAAAATATTTTAAGTAGATGCGGTGTTAACAAGATGCATCGGTGAATAGGTTTGTGGCGACACCTATCGCCATACAGAAGAACTACAGAGTGAAGAAAAAGTTCACAATGCGAACACATGACGTCATATACGACGACACTTAGAAATCCTGAATCGCGCTATCGAAGTTTCTACGATATGGAGATATATATACAACCTCCGACACATACATTGTCGTAGCCGCGGTTCCCCAGGCATGACACCCAGCCTGGCCGGAAGATCTTCCCTTTGTGGCGGTCGAGCACATCGCCATCGCTCCCGCTACAGGTTAACATACAAAAATATTTTTAATATTAAGTTATAATGTTAAGTTAAAATATTTTGTAAAATTTTTAAACCACATGCGGCACTCAAGGAGTTAAAGTTTCAAATCACGTGCAGCAGTCAAAGTGTTAACGATTTCAAGGTTATAGATGCACTGGGTAAAATGTTGTTGCTGTTGTTAATGCATAAATTTGCTGTTGTAAATAGAATGTTGCTAAATTACTCACAAACACACTGATGGAGAATGTTCAGTAAGTACGACGACTATGTTGGTCACTGTACTCACTGTAGCTGTGGTCTGGTCGTCCGTCAGATGATGATGGTGATGATGGCCGTGTGATGATGCCGTTCAGTGCGACCATAGGTGCACGGTGAACGCAACACGATGAATAGTTGTCACCAATGTAGGAATGACCGGCGCGACACCGGCGTTCGGCGATTTGCGCTCGGTAGTCTTGGTACTGCATAGACGTAGACGACGACGAGATGACAATATTGTCGCACTCCACCAGTCAGGGTTGAATGGGTAATCACGTCGGGGTCACCAATTTGGGATGTTAATGTATTTGAAGGTCAATAAAATATTCCATGTAGAACAATACTGTATTACTCGTGTATTACATATGACACTTATGTTATCAAACATCCGCTATATCGTCCCATTACAAGTACAACTGAAACTTTGTATATAAACAGGAAATAACACTTGGTTGACGCTATTAATAATAATTAGCCGCTCAAAGCCGGGACAAGAGAGCCGTTGATTCTTTAAGTTATTTTTGGAGCCAGAATTGACACTGACGGCTGTCATGTCAAAGCGTTGTGTTGCCACTCTTAAGTCCACAGACTAAGTGAGTCGCCACATATGTATTGTATTGCACTGTTAAATGAACACAAAACATTTAAGCTAAACACACACTGCAGCTCAGCACATATTCCGTGGTTATAAAAACATGTACAGCACTTTTAAAAACAAGAAGTTAAAGTCAATAAAAAAATTGCAAGCGTCCATAGGCTACGGTGATTGCTTACCATCAGGCGGGCCGCATGCTTGTTTGCCACCTAAGTGGTATAAAAAAAATATATATTTAAAAACAGTTTTGAAAATATTAAAAACTTGATGGTAGCACGCACCAAGGAAATTGTTATTTTAGCTATAATATCTATAACAGATATAGGTTATGTTCCACCGACTGAACAAACGTACTTGGTATGTAGTTGTGACAAATGTTTGATGATAGCATCCTGTATTTAATGAAATTACTTTTAACAATAAAAACAATAATAAATAATGTAAAATGATTTTTATTCCAATTATTAAAAACATCTAAAAAAAATACAACAAGTCTTTTAAAACTACATAATATGAACACAACTCGCCTTCACAAGGTGTATGTACTTATATTAATTATTAATAATGCTATTTATCATAATATTAAGTACCTATCTACATTTAGGGCCGGTTTCACCACCCCCGAATTTTATTCGTCGAATAAAGTGACAGTTTTATGTCAGTTAAATATACATAAATACGTTTTTTTTGTCAACATAGACCAAAATAATTAAACACGTTCATATTTGTCACGAGTCTTCCGCATCTTTTGGATATAATGTCCTGCTGATTATTGTGTCGTGCTGGTCCTGCTCACTCCATGCAGAAATTCGTTACCCTAAGGTTGCCTTAAAAAGATTGCTTTCAGCAATAAGGCCGCCTTGTTGCAAACTGTTTGTCACGGCATCACTTGTTTGTGTTTGGCCATGTGTTTTGCAAATATAAGCGTATTAAATCTATCTATTTCTAGCATGTATAACGGACAAATATGCTATCTGTAAGTATGGTTGCCAGGTCGCCAAACCTAATAGCCGGACAGACCAGCCAGTTTGGCCGGACATTTGGGTAAAAAGGCCGGACATTATTGAAGATTTTGTGTCTCAGTATTACTAGGTACAGTCAACAAAGGAGTTGACTGACCCCCCTCTGTATATATAATTAAAGATTTCTAAATATTGCGTGAAGGGATTTACTTGAAAATTTGTAATTACATAGTACAATATGAATAGTATTGATAAATAAAATTTCAAGTAAATCCCTTCACGCAATATTTAGAAATCTTTAATCATATATACAGAGGGGGGTCAGTCAACTCCTTTGTTGACTGTACCTACGACGAAAAAATTGTATGTAAAATCAAGCTTTTTAATTATTCCCAATATATTTTTTTAATTCTAATGAATAAATAAAATCGAATTCCAAATCAGAAGTACTTTATTATTAATCAGTTAAATAAAGTCATCAGTCAAAATTCGATTCTAGTTAAACATTTATCAACATTTTTAAATTCTTCTTAATCTCGGCTCGGCTCTAGCTCGTCTGCGAAATGTAAAAAGCCTAACAAAATCCGGACAAGCCGGACACCGTTTATTTTGGCCAGACACGAAATAAAAAAGCCTAACTATGCCTATGTCCGGCTTTATCCGGACGCCTGACAAATCCATGGAGTGTAACATATTTTATTGTATTAATTTTGCTGGTCCCGTAATTTTTATCTAATTTATCACATAAACATAGATGTTTTACAAAAAAAGAATAGCGTATTATTTTAAAAAAAATTAAAAACAGTTATTATTTTAGTCTTAATCTCCTACGCTATCTAATTCGTTTTAATATTTCGTTTGAGCAAATTTTATTATCACAATGAAAATATCAATATTAAATTCTAAAAGTATATTAAAAAAAAAATCAAATTATCATAGGCGAACGGAGTAGAAAATATTTTTTTTACTTAATACCTAATATAATTTATACATAATTACATTAATTTAATTACTCATTTAAACTAACCACTTAAATAAATATAATTTGTAATAGGCACGTACAATGATATTATTCAGTCGTAGACCACTACATTGTTTGCATTGAAGATTGCAAAAATAACTATTTCGTTGACGAAATCGTCTCTCTGAATATCAGGTATCCATTAGACGACACGTCACAATTAAGCCGGAGCAACTCTTTTTATTCCGTTCTACTATACTTGGTAGGTACTAGATTTCTAGTGAAATTCAATGATGGTGCGTGTGATGATAAAGTAATTTGTGAATCGATTCATGTTTATGTCACATCGATCTATATTTTAAATCAGACGATTAATTATTTGGAGCATTTGTGGCAAGTATAATAGAACGGAATATAAGTTCAAGACGTATCGGTCAACTGGGCATAACATGCAAAATAATGAAATGATTCTAACCATACTAAAATTTATAAAGACATATTGTTCCCGACTTATGGCTTATTTATCAAACGCTGTATTGTCGGTCAATAAATAACGTTTGTCATTTGTTTAGGGCCCAAACAAATGACAATATTTATTGAATCTTCCAATTCAAAATTTTACTGAAAAGGCCATTTGGCTAGGGGTGAGGGGGCCTAAAATAACCCTCAAATATAATATTATTTACAATATAACCTTCCAAAATATACAAATTATTTTTATATCTTTATACTTAGTTATGCTAGTCAGCCATATATCCCAAATTTCTCATATCATTGTCAAAGTTCTTATTTTTGTATTGTTTGATCTTCGTCAGCCATAGAGCCAAGGAGACCTCTTCCCGATAACCGCCATATCGTTTCGGAAGACATTCTGGATCAATGAATCTGCGAAAAGATAGTTTTCCTTAGTTATGTAGTGTTTTTTTTTTTAAATTATTCAATTGGGACACGGTATGTGACGCCAGCGCCTGCCAGATGGGCCGCAGGTCACTGGGGCCAGGAATAGAAGCGACGAAACATCCTCTAAGGTGTCTCGTCGCTTCTACTATGCCAGCCTGAAAAAAACACGGCTGTGTTGTGGAGTGAAGAAGTGCTGCGGAGAGTAAGAAAAAGATATAGAAACTAGGCGGGCATAGTGTCTTATAGAGAGGTAAAAAAGCTGGCACAAGAGAGAGGCTCTGGCTCTGGCTTTTAAATTAAATAAACTTGCGACTTGAAAGAAATTTTATAACTGAGCACTCTGGCGGGATTGCGGATATTGGGTCTTCTACACCTAACGAGTATAGTGGCGGGACAGTAAAACGATTACACACCGAGTACCCACTCTCTCGGCCTAGTAAACAAATCATAGTTTACTTTCACCACTCTGCTCGGCCGAGACACTCGTCAAAATGTTCATATATGTACCGAGCACTCGGCCGAGGGCACTGTACTCGTTAGGTGTGCGAGACCTATATGTCGAAGTGCCCGTGACCCCGCCAATATGGCGTCACAAGAAACTCTTACGGTTCGACCCAATAGGGGTTACGACCCACATTTACCGAATGGTTAGGCTGTGTTAAGGCATTTTTCTCTCGTAATAAAAGTGTCAAATTATTTATACTAGCTAACTAGCTTTTCCCCGCGGCTTCGCTCGCGCTTAATTTTATAATATAGATCTCGTTTGACAATGAAACGACCCATAGCGCGACTTGTGGCGCCATCTGTTGGCCAATAGCCCATCCCATTCTGCGCCCTCTATAGAAGAAAAAATATTTTTCCATTGGCATGACATACTTTCACTAGCCTATGTTGGGCTCTGTACTGTCTGACAATATATATACAAATTTTCATAATGATCGGCTGATTAGTCAAGCCGTGAAGGAATAACAAACAAACAAACAAACTCACTTTCTCATTTATAATATGTATTATAGTATAGTATGATTTTCATGATTTAAGTCATTGACTACAGACTAACCTGTGTAAAGAACTGAGATCATATCCATGGAAATGCACCCTTTTCCATATTTCGTCAGCCGGCGCCACTCGCTTGAAGAAATGGAACAGCGTTTCGAATATTCTGGAACAGTTGATGACGTGGACACCGCGCTGGTGTAGTGGAAACGAGAACTGGAATGAACATTTAAATAAATTATTGTTAAAATAAATACATATTGAATATAATTAATATAATAGCACTTATGTTATTATGATTTTGAGGCTTTTGGTATAGAAACGCGGGCCCGTGGGCCTTTTTCGTCACTTGTAAACCCCAAGGAAGTAAGAATTATGTTTTTTAAATGTAATTCTCAATGTATTTTAACGAAAACTGAGAGGAATGTAGATTTTCAATACATATACAATAGCTTAAGAAGTTTCAGCGAAGTATATTCAGAGTAACCTACCTGAAAAAATTTAATTCTTACTTTGTGGTCTTACTTGAGGTCACGTTCTCAGATACTGACTGTACCAGAGAAACTTGACCCCTAACAAAGTATTATAATATCTGTGCTATAATATTGTATATTTACTTTATGTTGCTATATTAAGCATAACCTTATGCCAAAATACCTACCTTAACAATATTATATTTTTAGCCGTGAGTCAGGGTATGAATCTGCAAGTTTTTATAGAAAATATCAAATAAGTTTTTATTCACAATTTAGCAAATCATTATTATATGCTTGATACATAGAACACTGAACCTGTGTTCTTGGTTTCTAATATCACTCAACTCAATATGTATTAACACATTATGATCCTAGTTGGTCGAAAAATAATTTTTTATTATTATTTGGATTTTTATATTTTTTCTAAGGTAAGGAAGGTAAGGAACTAAGGTTACGGGTCAAACACCAAGTAACCTTAGTGACTATTCGACAAGTATTTAATATTATTATTATTAGGTATATCTGTGTTTAGGTGTATAAAAAACCGGCCAAGTGCGTGTCGGGCCCTGCACAGTGTCGGCTTCCGAATTTGCTACAGTTTGCTTGCTTGCAGACGAGTACAATGTCATATTTTATGACATTTGTACGTTTTCTTATAAGACATTTTATAAGTTCAGTCGGCTATTACTCAGAGAGTTTGCGTTACTATAATAGTTTTCCTTTAAAATTTACTTTATGGACAACTACCATTATATATATACTTAATTCAAATTTCAAATTTCTAAACACAGCTGTTTCGGAGATAGATGGAATAGAATAGGGGGACCAACGTGTCAAGAACCTCGAGGACTGCCTACTGTTATGGTCATGGTATGTACGGTTCAGCTGACAGAGTCCTTTAAACAAAATGTAGATTTTGTTAATCTAATAAGTACCAATTTTTTTTATACCACAAAGGTGGCAAACAAGCTTACGGTCCGCCTGATGGTGAGCGGTCACCGCAGCCTATGGACGCTTGCAACACCGGGAGCATGACCCGTGGTTTTACTTACTCATGTGGCATCACTCGCGCGTTGCCGACCCTAAATTGTTGTAATTGTAAATTCAAATTAGTTACTCACCCCCATAACATTCATAGCCTGCATAGCAGAGGAGGGAGAAATCTGTCTCATATGCCTCATGGTAAGACCTTGGCAGTCAATGAGGGCAGTTCCACCCAACACCTGAAGTTTTGGCTGCATGATACCTATCTCCAACAGCAGAAGACAACCACGAACTATCTCATCTACTGAGCAGTCATCAGGGTCCCAAAGTCCTGGAAATACAAAAATATTATTTAAAATTTTAAACCTATACTTTTATTATGAAGTTGAAGAGTTTGTTTGTTTTATTGAACTCGCTAATCTCAGAAACCACTGGTCTGAATTGAAAAAAATATGTGCGAAGAAAGAGAAAGATCGGGAGTGCAAGATTTTTTTGTCATAGCGAAGGCCAACAAGCAGGATGATGGAAAGTGGTTTATCACCGTTTATGAACATCAGTAATACTTAAGGAATCACCAATGCGTCGGCACAAGGAAGGAAAGAGCGCGGTGGACTACTTTCCATGAGGTGACCGGTTTGCTTGCGGTATGACATAAAAAATACTAACCTAGTCGACATATAATGAGCCTGCCAACATCAGGCCTGTCGAAAAGGACACCCTCATAAACGTTGCCCAGACGCGTAAGCCCGAACCAGTCCACATCTCGCCATAGGTGGGGGTTTGAATCCCGAAAGTTGCAGTACCGGACTAACTGAAAAGTACAGATGTTTAATTTTACATTATTTCTTTCTTTTTCGTGTGATTCCCGCAATTAGTGTCTGCGGGTAGCTAGTGTCAGTGTTTTTAAGTCACCATAACGGTCACTGAATTGATGACCTATCGACAACAGACGGACAACAAATCGACTGCTTAACGTGTCCTCCGAAGAACGGAGGCGTTCATCGAGCTCCTCAAAAATGTTACATAATTAAAAAATAAAACAAAATTCAAAACTTTTATTCAGAAAATAGATTGTTACAAACACTTTCTTTTGTCATAGTACATACATACAATAATAAATGTATAATTAATCTACTCTATAAATTACTATTTGAAATGATAATCAACACACTAACTAAACTAATAAAAGGATTATGAAAATTAATTATCATACTGACCAATCTATGTGCTCGTGCAGGCACTGAGCGCCTTGCCCTCAGGAAACGCAGGAGGAATGCATCATCCGTCCGTGGGGGGTGACATTCTCCTCGTTCTGTAATAAAATAAAATATTGTTGTAAACGCTGTAAGTACAATCCGCGTCACGAGAGCTAAGACCTGCCCCCACCCCATTCTCGTAACAAAAATAAAAACGCCTAGCGATAGGAATAAACTTATGTCATACAAATTTTTCCAGTTAGGTTATTTTTAACGCTAGGAGGCGTGCCCTTCAATCTCAATTCAAACTGACCGGCTTTCACGCTCAATTCCTATTTTGTATGAGTGAGACAGCGATTGAATTTGAATCGAGATTGAATTTGACGACCTCCGTGGCGTAAAGGTTACCACGCCAGACCGCCACCCAGGAGGTCCCGGGTTCGATCCCCGGTCGAGTCATGATGAAAAACGAACTTTTTCTGATTGGCCTCGGGTCTTGGATGTTTATCTATTTATGTATTTGTTATAAAATATAATATCGTTGAGTTAGTATCCCATAACACAAGTTTCGAACTTACTTTGGGGCTAGCTCAATCTGTATGAATTGTCCATATATATTTATTTATTATTTATTTATTTAATCTGTTTTTGTTACGAGAATGGGGGGCTGATTGATTGCCGATTTGACTTGCGCAGTAAACAATTTCTAGTAAAATGGTGTAGAAATCAGCTACCACGAGATACGACAGGTCTCGTCTCTCGAGGCGCAGATTGCACAGACAGTAACAGATGACGTCATAAGGTGTGCTATGGTTTGTTTTTTCTTCGAATATATTTGACCATATTCTTAGGTCCCGGTTGGTCATGAGCTTCGCGCTTAATTTAGTTCACAAGTCTCACAACATGAGATCTATATTAACAATATCATTAATGTACCTAATTGTTTATGTAAGTAAAAAGAGCTATAGCATAAGGTATTATTTGTAATCAATTAGTTTATAAGAGAGGACAATTTTTATTTATTTACGTTTCATGATTTAAGTAAAAAAAAGTTGTACTTATTGAAATTGAATATCCTAGTCAGTGTTAATTTTTGTTAAGAAACGAAGGCTATATATGAAACTTCAGATTTACAAAATTTGTCAAGATAGTGCCAAGGCGACGAATATTTGTTCTAAGTAACTGTAAATATATTTGGTATTCATAGGTTCCTTACATTTCTTTAGTCTACCTCATTATTATAATATTTTAATACGTTTTTTTTCTTACAGCAGGCAAACAAGTAAGCGGGCCACTTAATAGAAAGTTACCGCCGCCGCCTATGGCTAACAATGCGTTGCCTGCTACAAGGAACGGAATAGGAATAGAAATGATAAGGAGTTGGGCTTGCGGATCCCTCACTCACCAAATGAAACGCATTGTTGCTTCACGTCGATATTCTGTGAGAGTGGTACTTCCTCGGTAGAGTTAGCTCATTTAATAAATTCTCTACCACTTCCTATTCTCACCTACCTTATTGCCCTGGTGTTGTTGATGTTCATAGGCGGCGGTGACTACTTTCAGGTGACAGGTTTCCATAAATCATAAAAATGTTATAAAACATGTGTGTGAAGAACCCTAAAAAGTCGACGTCACCAAAACAAATTTCGGAGACGTGACATACAGAATTTGTATGTGTAAATACAAAATGCAAATAGCCCACTTAATGAATGCAGAAGTACGAACACCTCTCGATCATAGTCGTTACACAATAATGACATAGATTTATGTTTGAAAATACATATTTTTTCATGTTAAATTACTAGTTTTTACTGTAAAGGAGTTTCTCGGATATCTTTCCACCTTCATTCACATTACTGATAGTTTCTAGTTAGTCTATTTATCAGATAAATTATTTAAAAACGAATACCATAAACCGGGAACCAAATATGCTTTAATTTCTGCAAGTCTAAGAATCCATTGAGGGATCAAGCAATGGAGCCAAGTCGAAGGAGGGTTTCTCGCAATAAAAACAGTTAAAATCTAGTCTCAATAACAAGGCATCTTGCTCGTATTATATTTTGTATGACCAAGATGGCGCTTGTTCTTGATACTAAATTAAACTGTTTTTATTAAGAAAATTTTTCAAAGAGAGGTAGGGCACAGCGGATAATCCGCTCAAATCGGAGCAGTCCGTCTGGGGAAGGACCACCACCTTACAGAAGATCGTAGCCAAATAGCATTGGTCTCGGCCATGCTGTGTTCCTACGGTGAGTAAGGTCTCCAGAGCTCCACTTGGGGAGGTTGGGAGGGTTGGCAACGCGTGAGTGATACCCCCGGTATTGCAAGCGTCTATACGGGGCTTACCATCAGGCGGGCAGTATGCTTGTTTGCCACCTTAGTAGTATTAAAAAAAAAAATAGACCCTGATCTATTACTAACTTTTTTGTGTAATTTGTAATTCACTTTAAAATAAAAGAAACCCATCAACGTACGTATATCGGTCATTCTCGACATTAGGCGTTCTTCGCCTAATTACCGTACCCTTTTTTATTTTTCTCTAGTTTGTTTTAAAAGGATTGAAATATGTAACTCATGAAACATGCGAATGTAACAATTAAAATGGCATTCGTTTATTAAAAGCGGTTTCCGAGTTAATGAGACTTAAACATTTCATGGGTACGGTAATTAGATAAATCTTTTACTTAATGTAATGGTAATTAGAAAAGATCATTATGTCTATTTAAAATAATAATAAAAATGACATGTTTGTATAACATGTATAGACACAACTACACGATGAGAGGTATGAATGTTGATGCTAATTGGAAGGAAATGGCTAAAGCAATAAGAACTGCTGCAAAAGAAGTCCTTGGGGAAACACGAGGTGGGCGAAAATTTAAAAGGAAACGTGGTGGTGGAACGAAAGTGTCCAAAAAGCATTAAAAATCAAAAAGAGTGCATTCAAGGAATGGCAGAGTTACGTGACATGATCATAGGAACACTGAATTGAGGGAGAGGTATAACGAGGCGAGGAGACGGGCAAAGGTGGTGGTTGCGAGTTCCAAATCCGGGGTAGAAGAAAAAGTATATAATGAATTAGATAATGAACTAGGTCAGAAAAAACTATACAGAATGGCTAAACAGCGCAATCAAAGATCGAAAGACATTTGTCACGTAAAATGTGTGAAAGACGAATGCGGTAAAACATTGGTAAAAGATAGTGACATTAGAGACCGATGGAAGGGATATTTTGAAAATATACTTAATGTTGAGAATGATTATGATGGAAAAGAAAACTTAATGACATAGATATAGGCATGATAGCTAAGGTAGATGAATTAGAGGTAAAGAACGCCTTGAGGAAAATGAAGAATGGAAAAGCAGTTGGCCCGGACACAATACCAATAGAAGTCTGGAAGGTTCTAGGGGATTATGGATGCAAGTGGCTCACTTTGTTTCTTAATGAATTGTTGGTTCAGGATGTCATCCCAGAGGAATGGCAAGACAGTTCCTTGGTACCTATTTTTAAAAGAAAGGGGGATGTCCAGGAGTGCAATAGCTACAGGGGGATTAACTTGATGTCACACACATTAAAGCTGTGGGAGAAAATAATGGAGGCACAACAAAGTACAAAAGAGCACACAAAAACCTACATATGGTATTCGTGGACCTCGAAAAGGCCTACGACCGGGTCCCGCGTCAGTACAACAGAATGCTTTTCTGTTGATGTAGGTGTGCACCAGGGTTCAACGCTCAGTCCATACATATTCCTTCGGGTTATGTTGCTGGAGGATGCTGAGGTGGATGGATGTGTGGAGTGACGAGAAGGGACAAAGTCAGGAATGTACACTTAGGGGGGAGTTTAAAGGTGGTGCCTGTAACCGATAAGAGAGGTCAGAGACTGAGATGGTTTGGCCATATGATGCGCAGGGTGGACAGTCTGGACAGTGTGGAGTAACTGAGGAAATGGAAGGAGTTTGGAACTAAATCGGCACAGCAAAAGTTTAATAATTTCATACAACGGTAGTTAGAAATACATGGTAATTGGTATACGGTAATTAGAAAACGCCGATTTTTCATAAAATTTTCGAAAACCTACAGATTATTGAAATACTGCATTACAACACTGTACTGAGACCAAAGCACTGTCTCTATTTATATAAGCAATTAGAGTCTACCTTAACCAATCTAGTATAAAATTAAGTACACGGTAATTAGAAAAGTTTTGAACGAAGGATACGGTAATTATATACTAACGTGCTTCATTGACTATAACACTAACGTAAAAGACCTGCACCTGCTGCAAGACCGCGGCAGAAACTGAGGGCTTGAGACGTGTACAAGAAGTTATGTGCCAAATATCGTAATTAGGAATGTGCACCCTCGAAAAGAAAACGTAACGGCAATTATAACTTTAGTTCGGACATGCGGTTACTCAATGATAATTATTTAAAGACTGATTTTATTGAGTGGATATTTTTTCATGTGATACCCGTTGCCTAATACTCATTAAAATGTTGAATGGAAAAAATAAAATCCGTACATCATAAAAGTTACAAGCAAGTTTTAACCACATTTTGGGGTGCGGACAGAGCACGGTGCTTAGAGAACAGAGGTTTGTGAAATTAATTAAGCCAGATAACTATGTAATCGGGGCCTATGTTTTTGTTACCAGCTAGACATGGATGCTAACTAACATATAAAAATATTTCCCTTTTTGAATTTGATAATAATACGAATATACTAGCCCGGACGCACAAAATCCAGCTAATCGAAGAATGGCCGATATAATTATAAAACTGTACTTAAATGTGCCGAGTCATTTTTGATCAGACGTAAATTATTCTTTCAACCTATGTTGCCTCAGGTGAAACCCAATGTTTTTTGCCATCAGAGGTCACGCAAACGCGATTCGCTTCGGCAGTATCAAAAAAATATTATAAATTCAAAAATAATACTTCCTTAACGAACGGGCTCCGTTTTCTTTCTGGACGGACAATTATTATAGTCAAACCACTATGGTTATAAGTACTACACAGGCACCGGGCAGATGTGGGAACAGAAGGCTCTCAAAGTATAAAAATTTCTTTGATTTGGTTCAACGACTTTCATAATATTTTCATGGGTTTAAAAGGCTAAGCTTAAGCTCGGCAGTTTAACCTGGCTTTCCACTTAAACGCTCGGGGAAGCTCAAGAATTTTAAACCCAAAAAAATACTAGCTGGGGTTGTTATTCTCTGGTAACATAGTTTGACGCCATCGAATCCTCAAGGAACCAGTCATCTAAGACCTGAGCAGTCACGCTAACTTTTGTCACGGCGATCGATGATTTAGATGCAGATGTAGCCGTGTCAGCTAACCTGACTGACTGCCACCACATCCGCCTAGATGGGCGCTGCGGGAAGTATAATACATCCGCTGCCCCGCCGGCGGCGGTCGTCCGAAGACCCTCTTGTTGGGCTACGGCACTGTTGGCGGTGCGCTCATGACTAGGCGCGCAGCAACACTCGGTGAAGTCAGCTCGGACCCTAAGAAGAAGAACGTCAACCCGTCACTCACCATATATCATGTCCCTCAATTCCTCGATGTTCCGTTGTCTCGTGGCTGGGTCCTCCCCACATAGCATTAAGGCCTCTTGCTCCGATTCTGGATCGTTGTGCCTGTCCATCTCGGCTTGGAATGCTATCTCTTGAAACCGCAACATTGTGTACCTGAAAAAAGGTAGTAAAATGTTAGTATGTTAGTTAGTAAAGGGGCGGTCAGGCATGGTTACGCCACGGAGGTCGTTTGTGATCTATGATGCACGGAGATATGGCTTTTTCTAACATTCTCGTGAAAATCGCGGTGTGTGAACCATTGAAAAATCAAACATACTAGAAATGGAAAGTATTTACATAATTTTATGGATTACAAGTAGGTACGTCAATTATTTTAATTTGTGTATCACATGGTATAATGTATGAAACACATACCTATGTAGTTTCGTTACACATAAGAAGGTACTCTTCGTTCTCACAACTTTATACACGTATGAAAAACCTTTGAACTGGCAATAATTTTATGTGTCAACACTATATTTCGGTAGCTAAAAATTAATTATGTTCATTCGCACGTAACTTGCGCGATGATGTTGGCTAACTACAAAACATTCATTATTTTCATCTTTACCTCTACTTAAAAGACTTATGAAATGAAATGAAATGAAATCGTTTATTTCAGAAATTAGACCTTCACAGGCACTTTTTCTTGTCATTTACAATTTGTATATTTGTATAAAGAGAATATACTACGTTATATACTACCACCATTTCGGACACAAGCAAAATGGCCACCGGTAAAAGAAATGGCGAAAGAAACCCGGTTACGGCCTTTTTTGTCATTTAGCAATTTTTTTTTTCCTTTCACTCTTTTGTTACAATGTATAAGTACATTTATAAGAATAAATAAAATACAGATCCAGGTACATACAGAAATCAAGCTAAAAACGCGGGATGTCGATCCAAATAGCGCTATGGTCAAATCCTAAATATGTCGAATATGTAGATGTTAATAAAGCGAGCAGACCAGTCCCCCAAGATGACAACCACAACTGAGAGTCGGCCCGCCAGCCTCCATCACTGAGCTCACCATCAACAATATTATGAACAATATTGGAGGGAACACAGCGACCCGACTCCCGATGCGACCGTAATCCCGGAAGAGCCCATTCACAAAAACAACCCCGTCAAAAAGAATTAAAAGTAGTATAATGAAAATGCAGCACTATTTAGATGACACCACGACGTGTGTCCATTGATATTATGAGAAAAAATATGATAACGAACATTTATTATTTATGGAGTTTATCGAACATTGACTGGCTTTTAATGACAAGTTTGAGCATTTCATTTTCGCATAGGGGCCATGGAGACTTTTCATTTAAATACTCATTAATAGTGTAATAGGCTTTACTGATTAGGAATTTTTTAACATTTAATTTGAAGCTATTATTGGAGAGGTTTTTAATGTAATCGGGAATTTTATTATACATACGCAAGCCTTGAATAATAAAAGACTTTCCCGCTTTTCTCAGCCTAAATTTAGGAACAGCTAATTTGTTCTTATTACGCGTATTAAAACTATGAACATCGCACACCTGGTTATAATCATGAATGTTTTTACGAACAAACATGATGCTGTCAAAAATGCACTGTGATGCCACCGTGAGGATATTGGTGGCTTTAAAAAACTCGCGTAGAGACACCCGGTAACCAAGTTTATAAATAGAACGCACTGCACGTTTCTGCAGCACGAAAATCGAATCGATTTCCGCTGCTTTACCCCAGAGTAGAATGCCGTACGACAGCAAACTATGAAAATAACTAAAATAAACTAGTCGTGCCGTGTCGACATTGGTGAACAGTCGAATTTTCCTAACAGCGAAAGCAGCCGCACTAAGTTTACCTGCTAAGGTTTTTATATGATGATGCCATTGTAGTTTACTGTCAAGTACAATGCCCAGAAAAGTAGTCGTTTCAACCATTTCTAACTTTTCATCGTTAATAACGACTGATGACTGACTAATAGATTGGGTTGCATTCGGGAGTGTAAAGGCTATGCATTTGGTTTTATTGGCGTTCAGTACCAGATTATTTACAGTGAACCATTGTAGTAGAAGAGACAGCGTCTTGTTAATGTTATCGACATTAGAATTTTTTCTGTCTACTTTAAAAATCAAAGAAGTGTCGTCTGCAAATAAAATAGTGTCGCATAAATTATGAGTTACATAAGGCAAGTCATTAATATAGACTAAAAAGAGAAAAGGGCCCAGAATTGAGCCCTGGGGAACGCCTATACTAGTAGGACAGCCTGCAGAGGTCGCTTCATTTACTCTCACTTTCTGAATTCTGGCGTTAAGGTAGGAGGACATGACACTGATTGAATAACTGTCCAAGCCATAGAATTTTAACTTCTTAACTAAGGTCTTGTGATCAACGCAGTCAAAAGCCTTGGAAAGATCGCAGAAAACACCAACAGCGTTCATGCTTTCCTCCCAAGCTTCCACGATAACTTTAAATAACATGGCAGCTGCATCCGTTGTGGATTTACCTTTAGTGAAACCATACTGACGCGGGTGAAGCAACCGATTATTTTGAAAATAGGGTAGTAGTTGGTCAAGTATTATTTTTTCAAAAATTTTACTGAGGGCTGGCAAAATAGATATTGGCCTAAAATTATTAGGATCCTTACTACACCCTTTCTTGAAAAGTGGTATGATTTTACTAACTTTCATTAAATCAGGAAAAATGCCAGCTGAAATACATTCATTGAAAATTAAAGCCAAATGTGGTGCTATGATATCTATAATATTACTTAAGATAGCTACAGATATTCCCCATATATCCTCTGACTTTTTGATGTTCAGAGATTTAAAAGTTTTGAGGATTGTATCAGCATTTATAAAATTAAACGAAAAACTTGTTGTAGGCTCGGGAACGTTCGACCTAAGAATTTCATCCGCAAGTGTGTGGGAAGAGTTCAAGAATTTAGTCGTTTGTATAGGAATATCTGCAAAAAAGTCCTGAAAAGCATCAGCTACCTCATCATCAGCGGAAACAATATGGTTATTTATAAGGAGCGAGTACTTATTAGTGCTCCGCTTTGACTTGCCGGTTTCGTTGTTAATAATATTCCACGTAGTTTTTGATCTTTTTACTTAAATGAAGCGCCTTAGCGGCCGTACACACGAGTTTAAATGTTTTAGAATAATCCTTCACATATTTATCAAATTGTGGACTAGGATTATATTGACGCTGATCGTATAAATCATAAAGATTTCTTCTACTAATATATATACCCGTCGTTGCCCAGTCACAAAATTTCATTTTATCGCGAATTATAACTTTTTTAATTGGGAATGTATCATTAAATTCCCTACTGATAAGATCGAATAAATTTTTAAATAAATGGTTAGGATCATTTGAAGTTACCGAAGGAATATCAGTTTTTTCTTTAACGTTACTTCTGAACTTATCTTTGCGTGATTGAGAAATTATTCTGAAAGATCCAATCTTATTTTCAGTAATACATTTGTCAAATAAAGAGATTTGTTGACCACAATGGTCCGATCCCAAACAGTTTATTATTTTCTCACCAGTGACTGCACAGTTACAAAAGATGTTATCAAGACAGGTGGCAGAAGTGGGCGATATTCTAGTTGGCTCAAGGAATACATTTTTCAAATTAAACGATTTAAACAAGTTTAAGAGCCTCATGCTGTTCGTTGACGAAACCAAAATATCTACATTAAAGTCACCACATACCACTACAGGTTTGCTAACCTTAGTAGCACGCTTTAAAGCCTCTTCCATGCAATTTTCAAATTCATCATAATTCGCAGATGGCGGTCGATATACACATATAATTATATATTCAGCAAGATCGACACATGATATTTCAATAATGCGCTCAATAGAAAGAGAGGACGCATAGAATATCTATATAATTTGATTCTTACTTTTAAGAGAGGTAGGACACAGCGGATAATCCGCTCAAATCGGAGCAGCCCACCTTCACCTTACAGAAGAACGTAGCCAAATAGCATTGGTGTCGGCCATGTTGTGTTCCTACGGTGAGTAAGGTCTCCAGAGCTCCACTTGGGGGGGTTGGGAGGGTTGGCAACTCGTGAGTGAGTGATACTCCCGGTATTGCAAGGGTCTATAGGCTACGGTGATGGCTTACCATCAGGCCGACCGTTTGCTTGATTGCCACCTTTGTGGAATAAACGGGTATAATTCTCTTCAAAAGAATGGCAGACAGATGTCCGAATTCAGTATAATCTGCAGTAGTACAGTCAAGAGCACGTCGAGTTTTACACTTGTAGTACAATTTTGGCTCATAAGACATAGAACATAAGAATGGTGCAAAGCCCGATATACATAGTTCGACTTGCTCTTGACTGTACTTCATGTGTGGTAAAAGAAAGTTACTTGGGATAAATTCATATTATTTTTTATTGCATTGAATTGCATGCGAATATGTTTTATATTCGCATGTTTCATACCTTTTAGGGTATACATACACTTGAAAATGTCAAGAGGAGAAATGTCGAATGATTCAACACATTTTCGAATAGAAAGTCGCACCATTGTATTGTGAATAATTGTGATACGTCGATCGAAAAAGAAAATTAACTCAGTAGGAGGGCTTGAAATGGGATGTGAGTGATTAATTGAATGATTTAGATATTAAATGCCTGTAAAAGTCCACTAAAAAGCATGTAGAGAAAACCAAACATATGTAGAGCAAGTTTTTCAGTATATATATTAAATATAGCGACTTGCCAATCGCATGTTGATATAATAATTGTAAGAATTTTTATATACTTATTGCGTAAATTATATTATTTTCCTGAGCAGTACATAAATGATTAAAGTCAGGTGCACGTCGAGCTTTACACTTGCAAAACAATTTTGACTCCTATGACTGAACTTAAGAATGGTACATACAAAGTCCTTATAATAAACTATTACCTGTTCTATTGCATTCAAAAAGCTAATGTAATTAATCATTTTGAAGATATTTTATATTCATGTGAACATAATAAAATTACACTATTTACAATGTTTCTTACAATTACAAAGCCATGATTAGATACAATCTCCGTTGGTGTAGATGTTACGAGAGATTATGATGCTCATAGTCCGTCGTACCAACCTTGTTTCTCATACGTGTATACTTTCTTGCAAGACTTATAAAGCGGGACCTATAGTTCTTTACTTTCAGTACGTTGACCAAAGTTAAATTAGGCACGAAGTTACAAGACATATTCCTTTGTCTTGTAACTTCGTAAAGACGAAATAGGACGATGACCTATACTCTCGATTTGCCCCAACTTCGCGAGCCTGCGTTATACAGAGCGACTATTTAAGTTTCTTGCCAATTATCCGCAATCTGCAGCCTTTTATATCGAAAATACCAGTAGAATTTAGATGATTGATGTCATTTAAACGTTAAACGACAATTTTGTATGGAAAAGTGTTAAACATTATAGATTCGATAAATTATGTTTGCCATTTATCTATGGCCTGATTCGAAAGAACTTGTAATAGGTCTATTAAATGACTTGTTTTGATGCAACGAAATATCATCGTCGCGCAGGTAGCGCACTTATTAAAAATTGATTCAGGTTTAAATGAGAGAGCTCTACATTCTCGGGAAGTTAAGCGAAGTGAAGCGAAGGTAGGCACGAAGTTAGAAGACAAAGAAAAGGTGAAGTTGAAGCAGGGCGAAGAGCCCGTTCACACCCTTGTTTTCGCTAAACTTCGCGAGAGTGTAGAACCCGCATAATAAGTATGGTAGGTATAAAATATCATGTTGGGACGACAGATTATATTTGCTTTACACTTGAATAATGAATTTCTAAAATTTAAGGGTATCTAACCAATTTAACCTCATTTTCGATATTGCCATATTGTTTACGTACAGTCAAACACCTAGAAACCTAGGTGTTATTAATTTGTTAAGTTTTGTTCATTGTAAAAAAGTTGAGAAAAAAATGTTTCTTTGCTTGATCTGCTCCCAATCGGGATCTTATCGGACTTAACAGTATAATCTATGGCAACCTCTTCTTCCCTAACAGCAATGAAATTAATAAAAACAAAAAAGGCGGGTAGCACGCTTGAGAGCCTCCATCGCAACCAAAATACAACATCGAGGAAGCGCAATTTATTTATTTCGTCATATTAAATAATCGAAAATTAGCCATAACTCTTTTTCGATTCCGTTTACGCAATAATTAATAGGATTTAGACAAACATTGATTCTTCTAGGTAGGTCAAGGCAGACAGAACCCTTATTCCAGTCTAGTCATGCAGTATTTAATTCATATTTACGGCTCTGGTTATCTATTTCATTTGTAAACTGTACGTTGGCTAACCTATTTTCTTAGCTGGTGGAATGGTGGTGTACTGTGTACTTTCAAATAACAGAACATTTCCTATTATTTCATTACAACATGATATCGAACTTAAACATGGTGATTGTATGATATGATTGTATGATATGATTGTACGTATTTTGTTGTATTGTATTGTAAATAACAATTGCGAAATGTTTTTTTCTTTTGTATACCACTAAAGGCAAGGTTTAAGGGCATGCCACAGCGCCACATAGCAAGCGAACGAAATATTTCGTCAGGACCAGTTCGTTTTGACGACGTAAAAATTTTCACTAAATAAAATTTAATTTGCTATGAAAACAAGTGCGAAAATTTTCGCGACTTATTAAAGTAACTAATTCACGAATTAAACACTTTAAAGTTTTTAAGTGAATACATTAATTGAAAAAAAAAAACTCTAATTATTCTAAATATTCACTTAAAACATTGAATAAAATTTTGTGGTTTTTGTATCCTTTTATTAATAGTTCACAATTGTTATAATTAAGAAAAACTTTTTGGTTGTAATTTGTTTTGTTGTCCGAATAAATTAATCATTGAGTTAAACTGACTAATAATTAGCCATCACTATAATTACATAACAGCGATAATTCAGTAGGAGGTAATCGCAGATAGGTAGCAATTGTGAAGCAATTTCCTTTCTTTCGCCGGTTCTAACAACGTGTTGTAACAGTTTGATGAGTTATAACTGCAGGCTTCACTCTTTTAGAACCCCTCCACACGTGTCGTGTGACCACGAGTCCGGAGGGGTAATTTCAATGTAATTTCAATATCAATAACAAAACAATAAAAAAAAACACGTTCATACTCATGTAAATATTAGGTACTTTATTATATAACAGCCAATTTCTGAAAACGCATTTTAATTCTTTAAGTATCAAGATATCTCTCTTTTTCTTGTTTAGTTTGTTAGTTGACATCTATAATTAAATGTGTTATTAATATTAGAAATGTGTTTCAGAAACTGGTTGTAAAGCACAGAGAAGATGATTTTTAAACCTATGTTAAAGTGACTGGGGTCGTCGCTGTTTTACTTTTAATCTTTGTTTGTGGGCTTTATTGATATTTTTTTATAAATACTAAAAATACTTCGTCTGACTTTTCTTTTGTCTAGCCGCCTCGGTCCACTTCGCGAGTAAATTACTTTAGATCCAGGTTAATAATTTGCGATAAAAAAACAAGCATTAAACCACAGAACCTTAGCATAGAACATTCACCCTGTGTTTCCATTGGACCATGATCTTGAATGATAAAACCTTAAAAGCTACTTTCCAAGTAAAATTGTTCACACTGTCTTCGTAAGACAATAAGCAAATAATATTAACACAAGTCTATTTACTTTCACAAGTAGAAAGTCATTCTGTGTTTGGGTAATAAATATCACATTTTTGTATAGACACATTATTATTACATAAGCATTAGGTACATAAAAGCTTTGTACACCATAGTTGTATTTTCTTCTCTTTCTTTTGAATGTACAATTTTATATTCAATCTCATTTTCGCCTAACCTTGCTTAACTTCGTGAAGTTCATGTGTCATGTAGGTCGTGCCGGGTTATATTGTTGACAATTTAATTATAATATTATAGAAATAACAGTGATGTGTGCATTTCGTAAATTATTTACTATACTCATTTTGATTGTATACACCTACCAGAGCCGCATATTTTTTTTTACATTGCGTCATTGGTACATAACATAACGTTAAAAGTTCAAGAATCTTTAAGTATCTGCTAATATTATCTATAAATTATGATTGTTTAAATAATATATTTTTCCCACCTTTGAACATGTCAGGCCAGAAGCAATGTTGACTACACAAGTTACAGACATTCGCATGTAATAAATAAATTCATCTTATTTTATTTACTGCAAGAATTAAGACGCTGTGCCGGTTTGTCTGTTACAAATTCTATGGTTACAATCATAGATTTAGTATATACTAGCGTGCTAGTAAGTTATAATAAATCTATGGTTACAAAAGTTTTTCTCCTGTTATAAAATAGGATAAAAACATACTTCTGTGTCGTGAACTCGTGACGCGACATAAGAATTTAGACTGCGGCGCGAATTTGTGACGTAGAAAAATGCAAGCAAATTTTTGCGATTTCGCAATCGGTCGCACTGGAATCACTGGAATCGTTTATGGAGGAAAATGTCCAGCAGTAGTCTTCTTGTGGCTGAGACGATAATCCATTAATTTCCAATTTAAAAGTCAAATCAAATCAAAAATTATCCCGTTACCGTATGAAATAAAAAAAAACATACTTACTCACTTAAATTAGACATACCTATAAAAAAATAGAAAATAATTTTATTACGATGGTGCTTGGATTTTTGTAATAATAATTGTTAATCTTATCATCGCGTGACCACTAATAAACAAAATAATTACATACATAATTCATAAGTTGTCATAATATTGCATTACTACTTCCATAATAATAAAGTGTAAATGAATAATTACTTGTAAGTCTTATAAGTCATCATCCTTTACGTAGGGTCGGTACAGCATGTCGCGATTCGGTCTTTTAAACCTAGTAAGTATAGTAAATATAGTGGTGTGTGTTTAGTGGTTAGAAATGCGCGCATCTTTCATGCGTGGTCGCTGGTGCGTGCATTACTGCCTGCCTTTCTATCTGATAGACAATCACACGATATGACAACTTTATTACATAAACTATGAGTAAATTAGAGAGTTTAGTAGTGAGTGGTTAATTCTGTTGTACATTTAACTAGAATAAACTAAATTTGACAGGACTAGAAGTGTTGCTATCCTTGTCACTAATTGTAAACCAAGGAAGGACAACAACACCTTGATTATAATAATAAATAATAATAATTAATAGCCTAGTTTTTAGTAGTTTGTCATCTCAAAAGTCAAAAACCTTTTGACGGCCAGCTGTTAGATAGGTGTAGGTACCTATTATGAAATCTATAATACTCGGTGAAACTTAAATTTGGAAAAATTAAGTTTACGTTTTGGGAAAAGCTCAGATAAGTCAACAGCCAGGCCCAGGCCCAGGACACGATTACAATTCATTTAGTCAAGCTGTATCGTAAAATTAAATCTCGTAATTTTAGATTTCTTTGATTTTTTGCACGTACAAACTAAGATACGCTTGACCGCTGCCTACTGGTTACAAAATAAATATCGTCGTTGCAAAATGGTGAATCATAAGTTTTTATTTATTATGGACTAGCGAAACCCGCGCAACTTCGTTTGCATGTATCTGCTTTCGCGTGGGAATTTTGGAAAATTCTTTCATATCGGATGCCTTTGACCATGGCGCAGAGGTCCAAACTCAAAGTTTGTCAACGTGCTGTGAAGGCTGTGGAGCGCAGTATTTTAGGAGTGAAATTAACTGACGAAATTCGGAACATTCGGAATACTGCGCTCCAGAACAAAAGTGACAGACGTAGTTCACTGGTTGGGCTGGGCACGTGGAAGAATGTCATCAAATAGATGGGCGCACATCGCGACCCATTGAACGCCCCAATCCTTTAAACGTCGTCGCGGAAGACCAAAAATGCGATGGCGGGATGAACTCGACGCTTACTTGAAGGATTGGCTAGAAAAGGCCCAATTAAGAGTATATTGGAGAAGTTGTGGGAGGCCTCTACCCTGCAGTGGGAAACAAATGCCTGCTAAAAAAAACGGATGCCTACCTACCTATGTTATAAAGTTTTAGCTACTATTCTCGTAACAAAAACAGTTTCAATCTCATCTCAGACTCACGCACTATCTCGCTCTATTTATATTTTGTATGAGTGAGACAGTGCTTGAGATTGACATGAGATAGTAACTATTCATTCAGGACTATCGAGTTCAGGACAAAGCATTATGTAATAAAAAATGTAATATGAAGGAATCCTCTTAATAACTTTTTTCTGCTTACTTATTAGGAATTACACTTACTTAGTTGTCTAGTCTATATTTTTTTTGTACCACAAAGATAAGCATCACCGTAGCCTATACCTATAGACGCTTGCAATACCGGGGGTATCACACGCGCGTTGCCAACCCCCCCCCCCCCCCCCCCCCCCCCCAAGTGGAGCTCTGGAGATCTTACTCACCCTAGGAACACAACATGGCCGAGACCAATGCTATTTGGCTACGATCATCTGTAAGGTGGAGGTCCTTTCCCAGGCGGGCTGCTCCGATTTGAGCGGATTATCCGCTGTGCCCTACCTCTCTTAGTTATAGTTATATCAACTACAAATAGTAGTAGATAATTGTGTTTAATGGTGTTTAATATGTAGTTATTATATACATTATTACATACCATAGCGCACATAATAATAATAGTTTAGGATGCAGTTGCATAATAAAGGTTATTAAAGAACGAGCTGCAAACCAGTTATTAATTGTATCACAGTCCGACTCTTAATTAGTGTAGTGCGTAAGCCGAAACGCGACATGGAGCTCACGATCGTGCTGTCACTTTATACTGAAATGTATCAGTAACTAGTAGTTTTTTATAGTTTAGTCCAATAGCTTCATAATTATCATACTATTATGTATACGCAAGAAATAACTTAAAAACCCTAAAAGTTCAATAAACTAAGAGAGTTCTCTTTAGGGGTGAAGGAATATAATCATTTTACTACTAGCCAAAACGATTTCTTATTGGTCGGTTGAGAATCTCAGGCTTATATTCTCACGATCTCATCCGTAGAAACAGATTAGGCCTGTTTTAGAATAAAGTGAGATCTCACGCTTGTGTTACTTCGGTCGGAAATGGATATTCAAAAGTGACAAAGTGCAACATACTTATGCCGCTGACTCTACATTAAATTGCTGAAGGCTGTACATAATTTAGTTTGTATTAAACGTCTATCTAAATTAAATTGACGCATGCATCAATGTTTAATTAGTAAGTAGTATTGAGTTAACACTTTTAGCACCTTTTAGCTTAGCTAACTACTGATTAAACTGTACTTTCTCTGTACGCAGTTCAGTTACTTTCTCGCCAAGGGCCGGCATCGATCAGCGGAAGCAAGTGACCCAATAATCAAGTTTATGTTGAATGATAGTCTTATTTCTTGTATAACTTAACTAACTTATTTTTTTTATTTTTGTTTATTCATACACAAAACAGCATTACAACAAAAACTTATTAAAAAAATACAATGATATGTAGGTGAAAAGGCTGGTTGTAACGCCAAGAACAAGTGCACACAACATGTACCAGTCTCACTCAGCGCGTCCCAATCGGGACGCCTGTTAAAATCTATATAAAAAAACTTTTTCTGTCTGTCTCAACGCATAGCCCGAACCGCTGAACGTAGAGACCTGAAACTTGGAGGGTGGGTTCTTGGTATGATGTGGGCATCCGATAAGAAAGTATTTTCTGAAATTCCCACGGGAAAACAGGATACACGCGAACGAAGTTGCGCGGGTTTCCCTAGTTTTTCATAACGTATGTTTGAGCTAACATGAGTAGGTAATAACTCTAATGTCAAAAATAGCACACTGTGCGTGTGCATTTAGCTAGCTAGCATGCACATTTTTTGAATCAAAGAAAATCACAACAAAAAACAATAAAGAACTACAGTAAACATTTGAATGTCATCGTTTCAGGAATTCAATTAACATAATTATCACAAAAACTACACAACAGTTAGGTACACTACACGAAATTTTGTTTATCATTTAGTCATGATGACACGTAAAATAGAACACAAAAAGTGAAGAGCAGTCATCGAGTATATATCAGCAGTGATCAACAATCATTCCACGTTGTTCCACCGCAGCGCAGGTCTAATGGGGTCAACAATTTTAATAAAATAAAAACATAATAGACTTTTTTTCCTTAGAATGAGTGACAGCAGAATGATAATATAAGTACGTATTTAACTTTTTATATGTTAGCACAATGGGGCTCGTTAAAAAGCTTATACTATATAGTACGTCGTACAAACCTATTTTTTTGTACCAATAATAAATAAGTTTCACACAAATTCACACAGCGCCACCTGGTTCCGAACTATCATATCATCAATCTAATGCGAATCTTTCGAGAAGACGATTGGTACAGTCAACAAATGAAAGAGATGAGCAGGCTAGAGGAATAGGAGCAAAGATTTTTGTGCTAATAAAGCATCGTTATGAAACTTGGGTTGGACTTAGAAATCATTCGGATGAATTTGGCATAACTGAGGCTATGGGGGGGTCTTTTGGGTTAGTTATAAATGGTTTATGACAGATTTATCTGCCGTAAACAACCGGGCTAAGTATTTTATTTTATTTTTAAAATTTCGTAAATTTGCGTGAAACAGAACGTAAAATTACTCTATTTTTCATATTATTTGCATCATGAAATTTACGTAAAACGAAACGTTTGGCCTCTGTTTTGTTAACTGACATTGACAGATACTTTCATATGTATGTTTAAAATAAATAATTAAAAATTATTGGGTTTTTATTAAGTCGATACAAAAAAAAACACAGAACCGAATTGCAACTCCGACTCCACGTAGACTTGTCTGCCCAACACTAGAGTGTTTTTATAAACCCGGAAGCTCGGAGGGAGAGCAGCCCCCTCCCGCAGCTTCGGCTTTTTGGTTTCCTTCGGCGACCAGCCTCAGCCGCTCCGGGTCACATGGTGCCTGCACTTCATTACGCAAGGGCGAAGGGGCTGCGCTTCCCGCAGCGCCGGAGACGTTGCAGAACTAAGTTGTTATAAATTTGAGCGGCTGAGTATATATTTACTTACTTGTACTTTGGGACAAGAAGTAGATGTCCCAAAGTATATAAATATACAAGTAAGTACACCATATTAAATCACTCAAAATAATCACTAAAGTACATTTTTACTTATATTTCCATTTTTAGGTTATAATTTTCAAAAATCAATAATAAAACATCTAGGTACAAATCTCCGGCAGGTGAAACAAAGAGGGGGGTCTCCCCTCGTCCCACCAATTACAATGACAGACAAATATAAAAAAATATACTGCAAATTCAGATGATGAAAAAAATAATATAAATAATTAAAGATCAATATGTAACACAAATAATGAAAAAAAAAACGTATTAATATACTGGTATACATATAAACCAACATTTAAAGGTGTAGATGTTATTTGTATGCCAAGTGTCATACATTTTTTCGTGTAATCCATGTCGATTGTAGAAAGTGCGAAAAAAATATTTTAAGTTTTGTCACTTAAGGCCTTATTACTTCGAGGATATTAAACATTTAAAACCAGCATTCATTCAAAATAGTTGCTAGTTCATCAGCTTCCAAAAATGTATCACTTGAGTGTGGAGAAAGAAATACTATTTTAGTTAAGGGGGATTTTCCATTCCAAGTCGGAAAATTTGAAAAAAACTTAATAACACCAATATCTTTTTAACCGGTCACTTTCGACCCCCTATTGAGGGGGAACATTTTGTTGCGAATGACCTCTAGTTTAACCAGTTTTAAGGAATATGACTTAAAACCTGTCACCCTGTATATCAACGTGTATATAATATATTAAGTACCTACCTAACATCTTTCATTGGCCGACTGTACGAAAATCGAAGTTTGGACGACAGTCTATAAGTCCCGTAAGCGGATCTCTGGCGAAGCTAGAAAGTACACTTGACCACATTATGGTATAATTTACTAGTTAATAACTCGGAAATTCAATGGTACTTACCATACATTTTTTTGGTTTACAATGTATACGGCCGCAAGTAGGTACAGTCAGCCAATTAAAGAGCTGAGCAGCTGACCGTAAATGATTCAAGTTTCCTAAATATTGTGCGAAGGAATTTACGCAAATTTTATTCAAAAAATTCAAAATTCTAAACTTTTATTCAGAGAATAGGTTTTCACAAACACGTTCTCTTGTCAGAGTATACAGTAATAAATACAGTGTCATAACGGTGCTTACATTAATATCGTCAAAACCTTTGTTCTTAATGAAATGAAATGAAATGAAATCGTTTATTTAAGAAATTAGACCTTCACAGGCACTTTTTCTTGTCATTTACAATTTGTAAGTATCTTAGTTTGAAAACACTAGCCACAGCGAATAATCCGCTAAGATTAGAGCAGCCCGTCTAGGGAAGGACCTCCACCTTACAGAAGATTGTAGCCAAATAGCAATGGCCTCGGCCGTGTTGTGTTCCTACGGTGAGTAAGATCTCCAGAGCTCCACTTAGGAGGGTTGGGAGGGTTGGCAACGTGCGAGTGATACCACTGGTATTGCAAGCGTCTATAGGCTACGGTGATGCTTACCATCAGGCGGGCCATATGTTTGTTTACCAACTTTGTGGTAAAAAAACCGCATTGAAGTAGTGTGGCAGAGTACGCTCTAATCCCATTGAAGGCAAACCCGTATCCCTGCAGTGGGGTGATTATGGGTTGACATGATGATTATACTACTGTAAGTAAGTAAAGTAGGTATTATAATATCTGCGTTTATACATTTATTTTCAGTAGAGAGCTTTGTACTCGATGAGAGAGCTTTTACCTGTGTAAGACTTGTCTAAACTTTTTGCAAGACTAATTAGTTTTCACTATAGCAACAACTCATCGTCAGATGCTTCTGAGAACAATCTTAATATTCCAAACATTAAAATCATGAGCATGTATATACACTGTCTTGGGAACTTTGCTAACAATAACGCTACACATTAATACCGTCAAAATTATTTAAAGTTGTACACTCTCAGACAATAAATAAGGTTTATATTTTTAAAATAATTAAATTATAATAATGTTTTGTTATCTTTAAACACATTAATACTTATATGAATTTTCACGTCCAAACTCCCGCTTAGACAAGCTGTCCGGTACTGAGATTTTGCGGCATTGCGATGGTGCACATGCACACCACCACCCTTCAGTCAGTTGCGAGCGAGCGACAGAAGCAGTGGTGTGGTGTCCAATGGTAAATTTTTATTTAACATGTACTGAGCTCGCTCGCAACTGACTGAAGGAAGGGTGGTGGTGTGCATGTGCACCATCGCAATCTCAATACCGGACAGATTGTCTACACTTTTATGTCGATGGGCATAGGTAATTTATTTCAAGAAGAGGTAATATCAATTAAAGGCTCTCCTTTAATTGATATCACCTCTTTAAAAGACACGACGCCTGCCTCTGCAGGCGTCGTGTCTTTTAAAGAGGTGAAGAAGCTGGCACAAGAGAAGGGAAAATGGATACTACTATACCGACAAGAGCAAAGAAATAGTTAATACACATAAAAAAAATATTAATTAATTGAAAATTAAAAACTTTGTAACTAGTATTCTTTCGGCATTTTTTCCCCAGTGTCATTTTGCTTTCATGATGATAGCTTGTAGATTAATTATACAAATAATTTTTATTGTAAAAACACTTTGAGCAGAGAAAGTACATGTGAAGGTGTTTTGAATAGACGATTTCATTTCTTTTCATTGCCGATATTGACCCGATATTGGCCCAGTAAGAACTTTCTTTTAACTATTGTCTGTAAGATTCTATCTAAGATTTTAATCAAAATAACAATAACAATATAGTGGTCCATTTACATTGCTTCTCAATGTATACTAGTAGCACAAGTTACTATATAATATGTGTATTTAAACCGTTTCTTTTAACTTGACCAATGTAGTAAACAATATTAGCATGTCTTTTTAACGAAAATAGGCAATTATAATTATCATTCGGACCCAAATAATAATAATATAGTTAGAAATGGCATTTAACACAACACTCTTATTATTCTGGCGATTTATCGATTTTACACATGGATATTTGAATAAAAAGACACGCTAAGATTGTTTACTACAATGGTCAAGTCAAAAGAAACAGGGTTTACTATAATTTACCTTTGGCACAAGAATCCGTTAGAAACTCTATTCATTTTATGGCAAGTATCATTAAGCATAGAATTGTTTTCGCGACCACTACCTAAGATGTGATTCCATGAGCAAATAAAAACTTATTTTTTATTGTTTACTAGCGAAACCCATGCAAGTTCGTTCATGAATGTAAGTATATCGGAAAATTTATTAGAGATTTCTTATAGAATCAGCAAACATACGGTCTTTTACAAACAATAAACATTATTGTGAGTTAAAAAACTAACAGACCTAAAGTTCGTTTTGCTTATTACAATTTTATTGTATGCCGTATGTTTGTTGAGATAGCACAACATTTTATTATGTTAGTAAAATCCTAACAAAATTAAATGTTTCTTGTTTGTTTAAGTTTCTTTTTTTTTTATAGAGATGGTTTAACTTTTTTTTGGTTTAATGCTTGTAAAGATGGTTTAGCCACAGAATACTACAGAAGGTTGGCTTCAAACAACCGTCCAGAATAGGTATACGCATACAAAGAACGGCGATGTGTGCGTGAGCTCTCACCGACGACGAGGTCTCGTACGCTCCGACCGCGGTAAGAACTGGTTTGAACCGGCTCAGTTTCCGTATGAACGCCAGGGACGCCGGCCGCTCGCGCGCCGCGCCGCACGTTCTGTGACATGTACAATGCCAAGTTCATGTAGTGTTTGTATTCAAATTAAAAATGATGTGAAGTAAGTACCTACGATTTACGAAAATTTATTATTTTTGAATATTGTTGTAAGTACCTACTTACTTACCTTACTATCACAGCTACTACCTATTTTTAATAAGTAGTATTGTATACTTACCTAAATTACATAGAACCAAATGTTTAAACAATGTTAATAATGTTTATTACAAATGTTTGTATTATAAACCAGAAATAATAAGGAATTAAAACGAAACAATAAAAGAAAATATTTTCGGGTCACTCATTTATAGACAGGCCCGGGTAGTCGAGTGGCTAGCAATGGTCACTTTATCCCAAGGGCCGCGGGTTCAAATCCTGCGCAAGGCAAACATTTGTGTGCATGAACATGTCTGTTTGCCTTGATCTGGGTGATTTCTATGTATAATTTATTTACAAAAAAGTATATTTAGTTTCAGCAATTTAGTTTGGGACTAGCTGGCGTTGTGTGATTCGTCCAAGAATATTTATTTATTGACATTTCATAATGCTGACTGTTTAATTGATAGCATTATGAAACATATTTTATTAAGCACTGGCGCGTTCCGTCTTCGCACGGGCACTTAACAAAATTTAAAATTTTAACACAAACAAAAGTTGTTTTTATTTTTATATTGAATTTAATACCGTGCCAGAGGTGTCAACCCTATGAGAATAGGTATAAATTTTTCATTTAGTCGGGAGTCAACCCTCTGTATTACTCTGTGGTTTAGCTTAGGATGATTTATGGATATGATATGATCTCAAAGTATCGACATGATGTAGCAATGCATTTCGTTTGGTGATTGAGACATCAAGAGAGGTAGACCACAGCGGATAATCCGCTCAAATCGGAGCAGTCCGTCTGGGGAAGGGCCCCCACCTTACAGAAGATCTTAGCCAAATAGCATTGGTCTCGGCCATGTTGTGTTCCTACGGTGAGTAAGGTCTCCAGAGCTCCACTTAGGGGGGTTGGGTGGGACGGTTGGCAACGCGTGAGTGATACCCCTGGTATTGCAAGCACCTATAGGCTACGGTGATGCTTACCATCAGGCCGGCCGTAACACCTTTATATCTTCAATTTTGGCGTAAAATTTTGCAGGTAAAGCCTGCATAAACTCTTTACAGTGGTTCTAACCAGTAGTAGAAATGTATAAGAGGTGTTATAAGATCGTCAATTTTCCGTTTTGAAATTTTATTGCATCCTTATAATGGAGTTTAGCGGCCAACGTAATTGGTACCGAGCGCCACTAATGTTACTGAAATGTTGTTTGCTTTTCTCATTTCCATTTAGATTTGAATCATAGTAATGAAGAATTTCTGTAAAAACTAAGTTTTAATAAACATGTTTTACAATTATATAGGTAATGTAGCATTACGCGTCATTGCCTTTGAAGATCATTGATAAAGTAAAATGAATAAACCGGGCAAGTACGTGTCGGGTCACGCACAATGTTTGGTTCCGTATTTGCTGTGCTTTGCTTGCCTTCAGTTGAGTCCGATATCAAATTATATCACATTTGTAAGTTTTCATCAAAGAAATTTTATTTTATAAGTTCGTCGGCTATTACTCGGTAACTAGAAGAGCCTACTTAACCGTTATAGTTTTCATTGAAGGTTCAGCATTTGGACTACTACCATGATTTAAAAAAAAATCTAAACATAAGACTTTCGAACATGAGGTGGGCGCGAAAAAAAATTTCATTTCCACTTTAGACGTAGGGGAGCCAGCCCAAAAAAAATTTTTTCAAAATTTTGTCCCCGCACTTTGTTGGCATTATTAATATGTGTATACATACCAAATTACAGCTTTCTAGCATTAAGTGTCTAGGCGCTAGACCGCGGATAGACAGACAGACGGACATGGCGAAACCATAAGGGTTCCTTGTAGTTTACTACGGAACCCTAAAAATTTATGGAAACCAAAAAGAAAAAAATAATACTCATATAGCTGACGGAAACTCACATTTCTGTTCACACCAAACAAACAGTCATTATCATTAGTGTTAAGAAGAAAAAGAAAATATTTTAACTGTATTTTTTATTAAACGTAATTAAGTTAGACGGGCACTGTCAGTTGAAATAGTTAGTCGCTTTGCACACTTTATTATAAAGAGGAAAGATTTGTATTTTAGTGTGTATGTTTGTAATGAATAAACTCAAAAACTGCTGGACCGATTTCAAAAATCCTTTTACCATTAGGAAGGTATGTTAACCCCGGGTAACATAGGCTATATTATATTTTCAAAATAATTAAGGATCCCTAGTAAAACCCGTATTTTGTATAAGCAAGATAGCTTGATATTGAGGCTAGATTTTAACTGTTTTATTACTAAAATAGACCAGCAGAACAGGCCTTCTGATGGAGATAGCTTTTATCGTGGTCATCACAATAGCTCTCATAAGATGAGAGAAAGTATACCTACGAGAAGGGGGCTTGTCAATATGTACAAAAAACAATTTCTTTATATATAATTCTTTGGTCTACGATTCATTTGCTTTTCTACCATTATGCAATCCTCACGACCGCTTTCCAACACTTAATAAAAAGCGAAGTAATATTGTTTGATCATTCTTCGTACAGCGCTGGTGGGTGGTGGTTCGGGTTCACAATACAATTCCGGTATATAAACATCTAATTCGCGGCGAATTTCTCTCTCCTTTTCTGGTATTTTTTCTCATCAAATACGGGTATTGATGAGACTATAGAAATGCATTCCAATATTAGTTCTTCTTAGTACAAATCCGTCAGAACTGGTGGTAGGATATAATTTATTTATTTAATCTTTATTGCACAAAGAAAAGTACAATTGGCGCACTAAGTGCCTAAAGGCATTCTCTACCAGTCAACCATCGGATAAGGCAGAAATATTATTGGCGTGATAAAATTGAAAGTAATCTACTGGTTATCTAATAATATAAAACGATTTGAAAGGGCTTGTAATTTGAATAAAAATATTTTGTATTGTATCGTTGAGGTTTTTTTGTCTTTTATCTAATACTGTGGTCACAAAGGTTCATGACCTCTACAAAACTTAATTCGATTGTCAATCAAGATATTGTTTATGAATAATCTCAATGACCTTGCACTCATCTGAGGTCGTTCAAATCGAAGTGCATTGTATAATATGTGCAGTGATCACGTCTGACCGGTTGTTTGTTGACCTTAACATGATTATCGCATTACTATACGTGTTTCTTAGAATCTGTATTAATTTGTTCGTTTATTTGTATTAAGTGCACCTAAGAGAGGTAGGGCACAGCGGATAATCCGCTCAAATCGGAGCAGCCCGTCTGGGGAAGGACCTCCACCTTACAGAAGATCGTAGCCAAATAGCATTGGTCTCGACCATGTTGTGTTCCTACGGTAAGTAAGGTCTCCAGAGCTCCACTTGGGGGGGTTGGGAGGGTTGGCAACGCGTGAGTGATACCCCCAGTATTGCTTACGTCTATAGGCTACGGTGACGGCTTACCATCAGGCCGACCGTATGCTTGTTTGCCACCTGTGTGGTATAAAAAAAAAAAAAAAAACCTACCCGTGTAATGTTGCAATTAGCGCCGGTCATATCATTATTTTTAAATTTTAATCAGTAACCACTGTCGAAAAGTCAGCCTATGAAAGAATCAGCAGAGCCTTCCTGTGCTCCTAGTACCTATGAGTAGTTACAGCCAATTATGCAATTGAGATTAGGTATTATTCATTCGTTTTTTTCTTTTTGCTTTGAAAATATTGCTTTTAGCAATAAGGCCGGCTTGTTGCTAATACACTGGTATGTAAGATATCAATTTAATTTTTCTTTGTGCTGTTGTACTAATGTGTATTGCAAATATATTATATTCTATCTATCTATCAAGTTGTGAACTATGCCAGTACATTTATGTGTATTATAAAACCTTGTGATTGTCATAAAAAGTTTAATCTAACATCTAATCGCGCCATTAAAGTAATAAATATGGCGAAATGCTAGAGGACACATGAGCTAGTTAGTTATCTGATGGTAAGCATTGCCATAGCGGAGTCTCAGATACATTGTTAGTCTTCGAAAACAGAGAAACGGGTACGCATTTTTATGAAAAAAATATCATTTTAACAGGCAATGTGTCGTAAATAGTCGTAATACTAAAATGTTGAACGCACTGCCTGCTCACGTGTTTGTTTGTTTTGATCCCGGGGTTTTTAAAAAATTAAATAAAATAAATAAATATAACTTTTATTCAGAGAAGGCTTTCACAAACACGTTCTTTTGTCAGAGAAAAACGGTTCACGTGACAAGTTTTACAGGCCGACAAGGTGAGACTAATAGGTGACTGCGCTTCCTAAAAGCTTCCTTTCTATACAGCTTCCACATCAGATGGGGTGGAGTCAACTTGTTTTGGATAAATAAAAAAATCCTGTCCACCAAAGGGACACATAACCAAATCTAGTCCAAATCTCAAGCGTTATGTCGCTCGATTTGTATTTTGTATGAACAAAATAGTGAGAGATTGAGACTAGATTTTGACTGTTTTTAGTACGATAAGAGTTATCATGAAGATTTGTTATTTATTAATTAAGTTGTATCCTTATGTCATATCAATCCACTGCAGGGATACGGGTCTCCCTTCAATCGAAGGTGATTAGAACGTACTCTGTCACGCTGCTCTAATGCGGATTGGCAGAGACCGGTGTTTTCAAGTCGCCCGAAGGCTTTGGCTTAACGACTATCATCTATCGATCGACAACAAAAGAAACCGACGACTTACGGCTTAAGAGAACGAAACCCATCCAAACGCTGGCTACTGTCGATGTTTTAGAGTGCGATTCTTTATAAATTGTCATAAAAAGTTTAATGTTACATTATCGTAGTCATTGCAGTAATAATGATGGCGAAACTATTTCACAAATGGACAAGTACGTGATCGCACCATCATTAATGATGGTGCAGCTTTTACTGCCATCATAGGCCATGTAACTTAGATAATAAATATGAGCTAACATAAAACTAGGCTAATTCTAGTCCTCTCTACACCCGGTTATGTAATGATGATAGTCCTATGAAAGTGAAATGCATGTTTTTGAATCACACGAAAACCGGTTTAAACATAATGATATATTTTATAACAAAATACAGAGCATTTACACAAAATTCAATGTTCGATTATTTGGTTATGTCGATGTCAAACTTTATTTACTGTGACCCTTTAAATTTTTTTAATTTTTTTTTATTCATTTGCAATATTTTAAAAATCATCTTAAACATTATGGCCGTTAGAAGCCGAGCAAAATCAAGAACCGCTAAATTAACCGCAGGATAAAATGCAGTTATTTTAATCGGGATTTCAAAGAGCACTCAAGCTTCAATGATAACTTATTTTGTACACCGGACATTTCGACAGAATTACATCTGCCATGAGGAAGTACTACGAACGGTAAATTATGGTTAAATACGCAAAATGATTAAACATTACAAATGGAATTGTGAACAAATCGTTTATTATAAAATTTGTTGTATTTGTGAAATCATTGTGGTCAGATAGCGTGACTCTAACAAATTTACTAAGAAGTTTACATATTGTTTAGGATTCCATAAGGCGTAGGGTATATAATTTTCAACAAACAGTAAGTGGGGCGACATGCGATTGTAACAAACGTATAGTTTTATATGAAAACTGTTCTTGAAGGCAGGCAGCAGCTACTTACAAATCTAAAATGCATCAAAATCTGCAATTTTAATTATAAATTGTTTACTATGAAACAAATTTATTTTGCCCAACACTAAGGCGACCAGAAGTAAACGACGCCTGATAGCAAGCAATCACAGCCAGCAGTCTATGGACGTTTACAATACCTACTAGCATACCTAACCGACCGGTTCTGTAACAGGACTAATGCCCGTATTCACCGCCTCCGCTCCGCCGAAAAACTTAACTGGAACAATTTGTAGGTATGACATTTGATGACTTAGGGTTATTCCTACTTCTAGGAGATGTTGGTGGAAAAGGACATAAAGCGGGTTGCAGGCCAAGAGCTATGCTAAGTTAGTTTCGAGTTAGTTTAACATACATTACTCGTTGTGGTCTGCACCCAAGTTTGAAAAATCATACCAGCTATGCAGACTAAGCTGAACTAAGTTAGCAAAGACTTAGCTCTTGGTCGGCAACCTGCTTCAGTGTATAAATCTCTCTTTCATACACTTAATTTGTTCTTGAATATATTTCTCTTTGTTTCAGAAAGCGCTGGGCGCTTAACATTTGCCGCCTGCATAATCATCATGAAATTCCAAAAGGGATGCGTAGTCGATGTTGAATTCCGCCATAAACTTCGACAGCGTCAAAAATTTCCGTTTAAATTAAACAAGTATCCGAAACTCATCAGATCTCACTTATAAAGGTTCCGTTCATACATAATTTCTGGCTCATTTTCGATGGTAAAATTTTTCAAGGACATTAAAAAAATGAGTGTATATTGCACAACTGAGACTAACGTATACCTCTTCGTGACGGGTCGTTGTCAGTAAAGATATAGTAAACTACTTTAATTACAGTGTTTTCTGACTAAACGCACTTTTGCGTGTGGTAACATTTGGCTTTTTGGTCGACTGAAACCGCAACATCTCACAGGATGTTCATCGAGAGAAGAACGTGATCGATCGCAGACCAAGTGATACATACAATACACGATTTATTACAGCAAAGCACCTTTTTTTTATATTAGCCCGAGATAATTAATAAAATCAGCGTTAAAAAAATTCAAATCTTCACGAGTTTTTTCTCCTGATTGCCTCTTATCTGGCTTATTTTCCTGTGCTATACGTATGTGTAAAATAAAAAACAAATTCGAAAAACAACGAAAAGGAAACGCGCGCGCGATTTTCTCTTGTTTCTGACAATATTCTATTCATAAATAAATATATAGTGACAATTCACACAGTTGAGCTATGTCTACAGCATGGAATTTTCCAGAAAGGATGTGAAGAAGTTCATTTAGAGTCGGTAACGCATTAGTAATACTGGTATTGTAAACATACCTAATACAAAAAAAATCGGTTGAAGACTGTCTATATCTGCCTACTATCAGGCGGCCATGCTTGTTTGCCACCTTAGAAATATATAAAAAAATATTTAAAATCTCAGTGGCAACCCTAAAGTACTAATGACTTGTGGAGAGAATCTCTAGACTAGAGTAATTACTAGAATGGACTGAATAAGTCTAGGTTAAAGAGAATATGATGAAAACGTTTCATTTGGAGGTAGATTATCGTCTCTACAGTACTTACTGCGATTTGGCAATGTATATTCCATTCTTATATACTTGGCACACGATTTCCAGTAAAATTCAATAATTGTGTTTGAATTAACTCATTTATATCTTACTAGCTTTTCCCGCGGCTTCGCTCGCGTTAACTTTATGACATAGACCTCGTTTGACAACAAAAACAACCCATACGACTTGTGGCGCCATGTGTTGGCCGATACAGCGCCCTTTATAGTGGAAAAATTATTTTCCCATTGGAAAGACATAATTTCACGGGATAAAAAGTAGCCTATGTTGGGCTCTGTACCCCTAACAATATGTATGCAAATTTTCAAAATGATCGGCTGTGAAGGAATAACAAACAAACAAACAAACTCACTTTCTCATTTATAATATTAGTAAGGATTGTAGTCATAGTCCTGTGTGTTTTATCGCAATAAACTGTTTGTGATCAATTCATGTTTATCTACGTCTTTTTACAGTACGATGTGGCAATGTAGATAAGTTTTACACAAGAAATAATGGTTATAACTAGTTATAAGAACTAGAAAAGAATCGCTTGTTTATGTTATTGGTACATCTTAAAATGGTATAGTAGAACCTTTCAAACGTTAATTAACTTTTTGTATTGGAAGTGAATGTTTATGACTGCCCTAACTAATTAACCTTTATAACACCATGTATTTGAATAGTACAATCAACTGATAAAAGAGGTGGGCAAGGGTAGCGAACTAAGAACAAAGATATAAATTCAAATTAAAAAATACTTTATTCAGTGGGCCCTCGCGGGCACTTAGACACGTTATTTACAATGAATGTTACATAATAATATTATTATTCTGTAAATAAGCTACTCTATAAACTACCACCATTTCGGAAATAAAGCAAAATGACCATCGGTAAAAGAAACGCCGAAAGAAAACCGGTTACGGCCTTTTCTGTCCATCAGATTTTGAGATTGTTTTTTTTCCTTCTCAATTTTTACAAATAAAAAATTATAAAACGTCTTCGAATTACTATTAAGTTATAAGGCTGTGTCACAGGCGCAACTAACCGATTTCTTTAAAAGATGTAACCTTACTAAGCAATTTTGTAAGCTACGTTATGAAACTTTAAAATTACATAGTACAATATGAATGAATACAATATTGATATCGGAACAAGCCCACCACTTTCCCTCCGATGTGTCTCCTGTGTAGGCAGGATCAACAACGGCGACCTCAGATTGACAACAAGCGATGAAGCTTATTGACGTCCCGGGGGAGAAACTACAGCCACCTACAGTGTTGGAACTCACAACGAATTTAATCAGAAAGAAGGTAGTCGGAGTAGGAAGTATTGAAAGGACTTACTGGAGACAATACTATCCATACTAATATTATAAATGTGAAAGTGTTTGTTTGTCCTCCCTTCACGTCGAAAGTAATGAACAGATTTATTGGGGATAGTTTAAGGTCTGGAGAGTGACATAAGGCTACTTTTTTCCCACGGGATAAATAGATTCACATGGAAAAAAAAAATACATTTTCCCTTGACCACGCGGGCGGAGCCGCGGGTAACGGCAAAAATATCATATTATCATATTTACGAGCCTGTTCATCTCTTTCATTGGCTGACTGTATGTACATCTATAGCGGTATTGTGGAGCTTTCAAAAGTTAATCAACTTATTGATTTGAAAGTGAACAGTGTTTACAACTGCCTTTACTAATTAATTTTATAACACCATGGTTTTGAATTCTGGTACAAATAAGGGCCAGACACACGAGCGAGAACGAGAAGAGTATTCTACCACAGACAAATATTGTACAACACAATCATGACTTTCACTAGCTACTCTAGCTAGCAACTTACTTGCTCTTGTCTTGCCAGTATTTAATCATTTGTTTAAAATACCGACTTTAAAAAAATCTATATAAATAAATAAATAGTAATAATATTCTTTATTATTGCTGACAAAAGTCTCCGATATGTTTTTTTAAAAATACTTTAACCTTTATTTTTTTAGTATTTATTAGCTGTGAACAAACATGCATCATCACAGTTTCTAATTGAATTCTATGTATAAAATTATATCTATAAATCTCCTCTTTAAAAAATTAAACAAAGCTTCAGCGCTTTCGGCTGTACATACATGGATGAGCGCTTTCGGCTGTACATACATGGATGAGTCAGTCAGTCATTCAGTCTATCAATCAACCTTTATATCCGAAATGGTATTAAGTATCAATATTATTTAAGCACTTCGACTAGAGAAAGTGTTTCTCTGAAAAAATCTCTACAGGTTTCACCAGAAATGTTTTTAGATTTTTTTTAAAGAGAGATTAGCTGGATAAGTTTTAATTAATGAGTTCCTTACAAAGCCGGTAAGAATTGCTAATGTGGCTTAAATTTCAAGAAACTAAGAAATATAGAGAATATTATTTTCCAGATAGAAATTGTAAATTAATTATTATCGTGAACGAAAAAAGAACTGTACACAAAAACAGTTTATTACTGGAATAGATATAGGCCTTCACCAAACTTTTCCAGCATGACCAGTTGAAAGCGGTATATGTAAATATAATATGGGTAAGTCTGTTTAAAAAATATATATACCGATAAAAACATACAAATATTCATTCATTTTCAAGGAAATATTATGTTTCCGTTAAAACCAAGAAAAAAAAGACTGTTCATCAAATTATCGTTGATTGGTGCGGCGAGTGGGCGCGTTTATTTCACTTTTATGGATGTGTTATTTTTTTAATGGTACAAAACTCTCTTTTTGACGTCATAAAACATTAAATCTATATGTCATAACATAGATACCTATATTAATAATATAAAAATGTGAAAATTTAAATTGAATATTAAAAAATTAGTTGCGTTACTGGGAAGTGCGATTTCACACATTTATGTGAAAAGCCGCCTAATGTAGATGTTCTTTACTTTGATATTTTCATTAGATATTGTGGTTTATTTACTGACTATACATACAGTCATCATCAACCGCTAACATCTCTCTCATGTGACTAATATCGCAACGCTCTTTGTGCAAATTGACGGAGACATTGGCACTGTAAATTTTGGCGGTGAGGGCCCTACGCACCCGCAACTGTCCGGTGTATCAGAAGAGGGTGTTAGTACACCCGAACCTGAACGTAACAAATAAAAAAAATAAAAAAAGACGGAAACATATCCGAGCAATAGATTTATAGCTTTTTGAAACGTACCATGACCGCTTAAAACAAAACAAGAACGGCTGAGTGAGGGAGACAGCTCAATATATGATGCGCACGTCTCGTTTACACAATCGTTTAAGGATAGTTATAAATGGTCGTGGTACGGCCCCTGATGGCAAATGACCACCGCCACCCATGCACCCATGCACTTTTTCCAGTGGAAGGCAATATTGATACCTTAATAATACACTGAGTAATACTTGATTTACCATCTCTTTAGGTCATCAGTTCTCAACCGGAAAGTTCGGTATTGTTATCTTTATAACATAAATAAAGTGAAATTTATTACCGGCACTTGTTTCCTCTGTCCTATAATATTGGACCTTTCTTAAATAGCGTGGGTCATTATAGTATTAAGGGAATAGAAACAAAAGGTTGCATTGCAATTAAGGATTATGCGTGCATCGGACAGGCAAAAAAATATTGACTAAAATGAAAAAATAACAGTAATTTTAAAAAATTATACTTTATTTGCCAGAATACTTGTGTTTTCTGGCGTTGTATCATATTTTTATGGCGTGTTAGTACAGGTGAATGGATTAAGCCTGCATGCAGACGTACAATACAATGCATACATGGGTATTTTGGCACAGTAGTCTATAAATTCTTAATACCTACTATAAAACAGTTTCTCAATAACCGGCCACTAAATTTTTTCTCAAATATTTTCTTTTAAAATATCTTCATGACACCGAGTGTAGTGTTATATAATTGTACATAATTATGTTTTTGAGCATCATATGCCTTTTATTAAGACTGTTGAATTGAAATGATCGATACAAAGCTAATTTAAAAGTTTTCTAAAAAGAAAAGTCTGTTATCTCAATTTATTTAAGTACCTACCTACATTTTTAATAATAAAAAAAATATGTTTAGTTTTTAGTTTATTTTTAATGTTTGTCTAGTTCCCGTTGTTTTTTTTAATTAATATAAAGTAATTTTATAAAATAATAAAAAATACAAATGTAAAAAGATACTATTTGATTTCTGCTGGCGTTGTTTATAAACACGAAAAATAAACTTTATCTTTTCAGATAAAATATATTGAAATCAAAGAAACAATGTGCCTAATTACTTTAATAGGATAGACTACATCTTACGAAAATAATTAATGAATTTATCATTTGAAAGGCAAAATAGCGATAAATAAAACGGTTTCTGATTGGACGCACACTTATCTCTTGAACCAAACTGTTCTCATTTATTATTGTTATGATACGCTTATCTTAAATGTGATATTATTTTGACACTTTGAGCGCCAGTTTCAAAGGTTGCTGACAAGTTTTAGTCAGCGTATCTTTCAGATTAATTGACAGATACAAGCTGTCAGTTGCAGAAACCTATTTTAATCTTAAATTGTAGAAATAGGCTATCAATAAATTTTATTCTTGTCTGTGAGAGTTATAATTTTAATGTGTAACTTTAAAAGGTTTGTATGTAACTCACCAAATTATATGACAATTTATTTAGCTGATAGGCTATCTGGAACCTAGAATTTGTGATTTAAGAAATCAATTTAGAAATCACTTGTTTTAAACCTTAATTATTACAATGAAAAAATAAAAACAATGTCAATATTTAGAATAATATTTAGAAATTGATAATTAGATTTAATAAAATAGGTAGTCAGGGTAGGTATCTTTAACGTAAAATATTTTATTATTTGTAAATTAGGAAAACATCTAATCAAAATGTAAATATTCTAAAACCGTGCATTACTATTAAAAGTTCATTATTTTTTTTGTATATACTTAATAAATATATCTGTTTTTTTATATGCTTACCTTATTATTTTCTTATCATTCACAAGTCCTTTGTAAATTAATTAATTTATGTTGTAACAACTTCACTATTTGACACCAATATCACAAATCACCATTCACAACCATACACAGTTCTATTTCAGTGCCCTTCATCGAGGGATATCTCCTTTCGAATCTGCTTTCCTGTTCCTTGTTTACGCAACCACAATCACTAAATCCCAAAGTAAAAGTATTTTTTTAAAGGTACATTTCTATAGATAACAAAAGATAATTTTGTAGGTATGCGCGTGCGCCTGCGAAATAGTCACGGTATGTAGTGCATTGTGACCACTACTGTAGTGATGGTCGATGACTTTTCGTTTGGTCTAAGTTATAAGAGTAGCGGTTTATAGGTTCATAATGAAATAAAATATTTCTTTATTTTTTGGAATTTATTTTTAACTCTTCAACGAGTACCTACACTGTTGCATAACATAAAGTAAATAATTATAGTAATGTTAGGACTAAATGATTCATTGACATAAAGAAAGGGACAACATATTTTATTGATTGACTGTACGTAATTATAATATATATTTAAATGTGTATCGTGACTATTTAAATATAATAATATGAATTAAATAATACAGAAAGTAATCACAGTAAATAAGGAGGAAATATAAGGAGAAAATAGATAATGTTTGGAATTTTGCTGGTTCTCCGACTCATCGAACGAAACACATTTTCTGCTTCACTACGAAATAAATAAAAATAATAATACTTTATTTGCGAAAAATTGTGACAATAATACAAAAGATGTCCCTGATCTCTGAGGTAGATTCAACAAAATCTGTGTTTCAGAGATCAGTATCCTCTTACACACATCACAGCTTACAGTTGCACAAAACAATAACTGAGTTAATATTTATAGACTACGTTAAATTAATTTAATGGTAGGTATTACAAGTACGGCGGGGTCACGAAAGTATCTTAGTTCCCGTGGCCCATCTAGGCGGATAAGGCAAAGAGTAAAGTAATATTAGGGATAAGGTGGCAGTGAGTGAGAGTTTTAGTCGGTATACCCTAAGTGGCTAAGAGGGGGAGCCCGACATACCCCCGCCGCTTCTATAATAATAATAAAAAAAGGTATTACAAGTATAGAAACAAATAAAATTAAAATATTACGATATTCTATGAGAGAGTGGTACTTTCCATTCAGCTAGTGCATTTCATAAATTTTCAACTTCAAGAAAAAAATTATATAAAACTAAATATTTAGTTTTCTTTCGCTTGTGACTTGATCAATAGTCGGGGCTATCTATTATAGCCCGTTCGTAGTACGGCGAGGGCTTAGCACGCTCGATTGAGTTAATCGTAGAAGTTGTTAATTACCATTAGGTTAAGTTGTTAGCCAATCAAATTGAACTGATTTCGAATTTTAATTTGTAATTATTTATCACTCATATATTCACATTTATACTTTTTAGCAACGTTACATAAGCGTATTGAAAATGAATGAATTAATATTATTCCGTTATAGACCCTATCGTGTACTTAATTTTTTTTGACATTCGGCAGGTAAACAAGAGCGGTTCTCCTGATGATGACGGCATGTGGTTACAGCCGCCTATGAACATTTGTAACACCAGGGGCGCTACCAATGCGTTGCTATAAGGAAGAGAATAGAGATGAGAAAGGAGTTGGGTTTCCAGATTTTCCGCTCACCGAAATAAACACAGTGCTGCATCGCGCCATTATTCTGTGAGGGTGGTACTTCCCCGGTCGAGCCGGTACATTACGTACAATGTTCACGGCGGAAAGGTGCAAAATATATAGGGACAATTCATACAGATTGAGCTAGCCCCAAAGTAAGTTCGAGACTTGTGTTATGGGATACTAACTCACTCGGCCTCGGGTCTTGGATGTTTATCTATATATATATTCGTTATAAAATATAATATCGTTGAGTTAGTATCCCATAACACAAATTTCGAACTTACTTTGGGGCTAGCTCAATCTGTATGAATTGTCCCTATATATTTTTTTTTTTTGAAATCGGTCTTGTTTTTGAGTTTGAAGGTCCAGTCGTTACAAACAAAAATTCGAATCTTTCCTCTCTAAAATATTAATATAGATGTTTCTTAATCTTCATCCAACAATCGACATTGAACTTATTTTTTTGGAAACTGTTGTCATTTTCCGGTCAGTGGTCTTCGTGGTGACAATGGACGGAAACTAACATAAACGAAATTTAACGCAAGACTCGTGTTTTGTTTATTTAGAAAGGAGTTCTGGCGATATCATATACTTAGTCGTAAAATCAACAGTGTTCTTTCTTATTTGTTTGAGAACTATCGAGCATATTCTTAGAGTTAACAAATCCCACAAATATTACCTATTAAGGTGAAAGTTTGTAAGTACGTTTGTTACTTCTTCACGCTCAAATGGCTGGGCTAATTTTTATGATATTTGGTAAGTAGGTAGCTGATACCTTGGTTTAACACTTATGGTACTTTTGATCCCGAAAAGTACGCGGTTCCCGTAGGGTCAAAAGTCTGATATAGTTACGCAGCTGTGCATAAAATTAAACGCGGGTTAATAGTTAATAAGTTTATGAAGAAATGGTTTATTTGAAGAAGAAAATTAAAACTTGTAAAAAAGATCCATAAAAAATGTGTATGTATTTCAGCCACCTAAACTAACCATCTACTTGATGACTTGCAAATTTTATTTATTTATTTTTTATTTATTTATCAAGAAAACCAACAGCGTTACATACAAATAATAAATATTTACATTTATAAACAAACAATAAGGCCAATGACACGTTTCCCTAATTATGCAGATACTTATATTAATTGTCCCTATATATGTCCCTGTATGAATTGTCCCTGTATATTTATTTATTTATTTTTATTTATTTGTATATTAATATAAAGACTTGTTCAAGTATAAGCCGAGAGATAAAATGTGGCTGTATATTATATATATATTAAAGACTATATTAAAGAATATTTTTATTACGTAATTTGCAAAAAAAAAATTTGAAAAAAATGAGCACACTCCCCGGACGAAACATGGGAAGTACTTGTGAGTTTGTGAGGCAGATGAGTTTAGAAATCCCTACGTAATTCAATTTACTACTTGATTTATCATTTTATGAAGGATTTATGTCAGTTAAATCTTTATTACGTCGTTAATCAGACAAGTGGTAAATTCGTAAAGCGCTGATGCCATTTGGAGCGATAAGCTAACTTCTTTGCGCTTCGTTCCTAAGGATGTCTATGTAAAGCGAAATTATGTTGATTTTTAAATTGATGACAGTATTGACAGTCAGGGACCTTCAGGCGATTTGAAAACACTGACCTCAGCCAATACGCATTGAAGCAGCGTGGCAGAGTACGCTCTTATTCCCTTCGATTCAAGGAAGACCTGCAGTGGGATGACTATGGATTAAGGTTGCTTGATATGAATGATTAGTTGTAGATGCGAGAAACTGAACTAATGCGAAATAATATTATATTATGTAACGTGCCTGTTAAGAACAGAGCTATATCAAATAACATAGCTTCTCTTAGATAGGGCCGTCCTAATAGGGCCACCACTTAACAAAACCATTCGTTTTCGAGCAAGTTTTTTTGTTAATGGTGATTAAAAAATTAAAAAGGTCATCTTTACATGGTCACAGAACATTAAATAGTACCTACTACTTATAAAATTAACTGCAATTCTCATAGAGACGCATTTGCTATTCATTTAACAGTAGGAAAGTAACTTGACCTATTTATTAAACTAGCGAAAACCGCGCAATTTCCTTTGCGGTACCTATCCCTCTTTCCCTAGTCAGTAGTTTCTCCCTCGGGACGTCAATAAGCTTCATTGCTTATTGTCAATCTGAGGTCGCCGTTGTTGATCCTGGCTATACAGGCGACACAGCGCGGGAATGAACTGGGACATCACTCATCCCGACTCACTGGGCAAGCTAAAGAGAAGCACAGACTGCTGATCATCATCTCATCGGACCTTCGATCCTGGAGGGGAGAGTTCGATCTTCTGTATGGCGACACCTATCGCCATACAGAAGAACCACAGAGTGAAGAAAAAGTTCACAATGCGAACACATGACGTCATATACGACGACACTTAGAAATCCTGAATCACGCTATCGAAGTTTCTACGATATGGAGATATATATACAACCTCCGACACATACATTGTCGGAGCCGCGGTTCCCCAGGCATAACACCCAGCCTGGCCGGAAGATCTTCCCTTTGTGGCGGTCGAGCACATCGCCATCGCTCCCGCTACAGTGTGGTGGGCTTGCCCCGTGTCCCTCTTTCCCGTCGAAATTTCAAAAAAGCCTTCCTTAGTTTTTAAGCGGAGAGTTTGTTTAAATTTAATTTAATGTAACTTTGTTCATTTATAATTTATTTTTATTATAATTCATTTGCATGCCAAATCTTAGCAAAACATGTTGTTCTTTAGATATATACTCGTAACATCTTTTTATATTACCATGTTTTGAGCAAATAAATATTCCTTTCTTATCGGATGCCTACATCATACAAAGAACACATCCTTCAATAATCAGCGGTTTAGGCTGCAGTCACTCAGGACATTTTATATGTCAACCAAAACATAATTTATAAATATTACCAACATATTAAGATAGATAAAATATTTTATGCACGATAAGCATTTAGTTTAGCTGTTTCAAGGTAAACCCTTCAAAAGGCTATCTAGGTCGAACCGCAATCGATAAGCGTACATAGTTAAAATCATGATTATAATTAAGATTGTTAACTTAAGTGCGAAATTATGAGAAAATTTTATAAAATTGTTTAAAAATTTGCTTGAAAATGTTTATTATGATTCCATAATTGAAAAAGTAAATTAATGAACAGCCGTGCAACTGTTGTCAGTTCTAGGACTTTTGGGTTAAGTAAGCCAGATTTTTGTTAAAGGGAGGGCAGACCGAGGTCAGATGCCAGTGGGAATGCACCTTAGAGTGGGAAATAGTGTGCCTGCCTATCAGCCCGTTCCTGCATCTGGTTACGCTCACAACCCACTTTATCTATACGATTTCTCCATATTCCTATACTATACGCCCACACACAGCAATGTAGAAAAACTTTTCATAGGTAACTTGTATATTTACAACAAGGCGGCCTTATTGCTAAAATCAATCTTTATATAAAAAAACAACAATATACATTTTATTCTCATCATGCAACATTTATTAGTAATGCTGTTTTCTACCGGCATCAAATAAAATCGATAACACATAAGCATATTAGTCCTACATTCGAATCCATGTGATTCCTGGAATCGAAACAAAACATTACCTATGTTTCTTCACTGTGCCACTCTTGTGATAACGAATACTTATCATTATTAAATTTATTATTTTTACGACTGTTTAACTTTTATGGATGAAACAACAATATAAAATTACCGCGAGCCGGCGACCTTTCCGCCTGTTTGTAATGGCAAAAGTTTTGTTTGACGCTTCTGCGGTGAAAAAATTATTAAAGCCCATTTTTTACGTGATGGTGTCACATTTATTTACTCATGTGATGGTGTTGAGTGAACTTTTAATTTTAATAATTTTCTGTCAATTACCGTTAAAAAAAAATCTTCTGCTACGTAAAAAACCGATAATGGAACCTCATTTTGCGGTTTAACTTTTGAGTTTATTTATACACAGTTTTGGAGTGGATCTTTTATGAAATGGACTAACTGCTTAACCATTCCAATGATGGGTAAAAGCCTCCATACCATGAGGTGTTTATGTTTATGGGTCTGAAGGAGGGGTTTGGATGTGAAAATCCACCACGGTTGTCTAACGTAACTCGCGTTGTATGAACGTGGATGAATAGTTGGCCATCTAAATAAGCAGATAGATAGATAAATCGTTTATTTCTTGCTTGACACATGAAATGAAATGAAATCGTTTATTTCAGAAATAAGACCTTCATAGGCACTTTTTCTTGTCATTTACAATTTGTATATATGTATAAAGACGTACGTTATATACTACCACCATTTCGGACACAAGCAAAATGGCCACCGGTAAAAGAAATGGCGAAAGAAACCCGGTTGCGGCCTTTTTTGTCATTTAGAATTTTATTTTATTTTATTTCACTCGTTTGTTACAATGTATGAGTACATTTATAAGAATAAATAAAATACAGATCCAGGTACATACAGAAATCAAGCACTAAACGCGGGAAGTCGATCCAAATAGCGCTATGGTCAAATCCTAAATATGTCGAATATGTAGATGTTAATAAAGCGAGCAGACCAGTCCTCCAAGATGACAACCACAACTGAGAGTCGGCCCGCCAGCCTCCATCACTGAGCTCACCATCAACAATATTATGAACAATATTGGAGGGAACACAGCGACCCGACTCCCGATGCGACCGTAATCCCGGACGAGCCCATTCTCAAAAACAACCCCGTCAAAAGGAATTAAAAGTAGTATAATGAAAATGCAGCACTATTTAGATGACACCACGACGTGTGTCCATTGAGATTATGAGAAAAATATGATAACGAACATTTATTATTTATGGAGTTTATCGAACATTGACTGTGACAAGTCGCATGGGGGCCATGGAGACTTTTCATTTAAATACTCATTGATAGTGTAATAGGCTTTACTGATTAAGAATTTTTTTACATTTAATTTGAAGCTATTATTGGAGAGGTTTTTAATGTAATCGGGAATTTTATTATACATAACATACGCAAGCCTTGAATAATAAAAGACTTTCCCGCTTTTCTCAGCCTAAATTTAGGAACAGCTAATTTATTCTTATTACGCGTATTAAAACTATGAACATCGCACACCTGGTTATAATCATGAATGTTTTTTTTCACACAAAAATGAAAACACCATAAAATTAAACATACAACTAAGTAATAACTAGGCAAAATCGAATACTACTGTCATAATGACAACACGAATACTACTGTCATAATGACAGTAGTATTCGTTTTTGCCTAGTTATTACTTAGTTGTATGTTTAATTTTATGGTGTAGTTTTCCGAAGAAAAAAAAATGAATAAATTAAAATAGCTATTCAAAAACATCTGATGCTCTACTTTGTATGGTGCGGCACTTGTTGGTGTAAAATTTCCTTGTCAATTTTTCACTTCCTTCCATTATCAAAACCAAACAACAAATAATCTCACCTAAAGTAAACGCCTTTAGAAATGTATAAAGCAAAATATAGAAACAATAACTTGTTTCTGTACGTGTTCTGTATATTTTTTATTTTCTTTAGACTTTAATATCATATCATATCAACCCATAATCATCCCACTGCTGGGATACGGGTCTCCCTTCAATCGAAGGTCAATGCGAATTGGCAGAGGCCGGTGTTTTCAAGCCGCACAAGGGCCACCGACTTGGCTTATCGACTGTCATCCATCGACAACAGCCGGGACCGACGGCTTAACGTGCCCTCCGAAGCACGGAGAAGCTCGAGATAACGAAACCCATCCAAACGCTGGCTAGGGTCGACGTTATTAGAGTGCGACACACAGCGACGCCATCGAGCTCCTCATAGACTTTAATATGGGGTTCTTCAAAAGGGGCATTAAAAGATTTTTCACAGGGTAGGCAACGCGCGGCGCGAATGATACTCCCGGTGTTGAGGCTCGGTAACCACTTACCGTATGCTTGGTTGCCACCTTAATGGAAAAAATATATTTAACTAACCGGTAAGGCAAGATAGTAATATTTTTAATATTTTAAACAGCAATTTCATCCAGACTTTACTTGCTCAATGCCTAGATTTTAAATACTATTTTATATCGGATTTCGTTCATTTTAAAATTTGAAACTAATATCTAATTTTTAACACAATATAAATACTTACATTACTTAATTGTTATTTATTTCTAAATAAATAAATAAAATCAAGAAGGGCAGACCAAGGATGAGATGGTCGGATGACATCGGGACCTTTGATAGGGACTGGTTCATGTCAGCTCTGGACAGGGACGTGTGGAGGGAGAAAGGGGAGGCTTTTGCCCAGTAGTGGGACATACACGGCTATTAAAAAAAAAAGAGTAGAATACCGATTTCATTGGAAAACCATTGGTCATAAATAAGTAGGTAACAGAATACCAAAAATGTGTAAAACTGCAATTGAGAGACAATTGATATTCAATCAAGTCATTTATAAATTAGCAGACCTGGGGTGGTCTTTGCTATTTCTTTTTCTTTTGTTTTATGGAAGAAGTTGGCAAATGAGCATGCGGCTCAGCAAGGTCAGATGGTAATTTCACCACCACCCATGGAGCACAGAATCACCAGGTTACGGTATACTCCTCTTTGCTTCCTTTTTCTCAATGCTGCGGGTCGTGGTGGGTGACCCCTCTGGAGTACCGCGCTTCGACGAACAATGCTCCGCCATCTTCTCCTATTTTCAGCAGCGTGAATAGCTCCGCACTCCGTCCAAGGTTGCACGACCAACGCATCGGACTACGGCCTCGGGGTCGTTTGCCCTCGATTTTTCTACGGTATAAGGATGGATGGATATTATTATCTATTTCACAAATTATTTTTTTGTGGCTGAGATGATGATGATGATAAGTAATTATTTTTTTTTGTAAAATAATACATATTTGTATCAACTTTTATTATTTTTCATTGTTCTCGCCTTGGATGCTGTGATAGTTGATTGTAAACAACATATGCATGGTCAAGCCCAAACCGATGCAAACGTGCTACAAATTGGAATAAAACCAAATATAGAATAATGTTTAGTACGATGCGCGATGGTACAGTCAAGAGCACGTCAACCTTTAGGCCGAATTCACACGCCACGAATTTTTACGTGCGAGCGTCGCGTAAGAACCGAACTCTTTGTAGGGGCTTAAAGAAATTTGAACTTTAATTATTTTTTATTAATGTACATTTTATATCGATCAAAAGCAAACGCATACGCGTAGTACGCGCTCAGCACTAGCATCGCTATCGCTAAGTGCGCGTCGCGCACGTTCGTAAAACTTCGCGCCATATGGACACGCCCTTACACTTCCGACTGTCCTGACTAACTGACTGACTGACTGACTGACTGAACTATATATCAACGCACAGCCCAAACCGGTGGGTCTAGAGATTCCAAATTTGGACTGTAGGTTCCTTACGACGTCTAGGGGTGTACTAAGAAAGGATTTTTCAAAATTCCCACGGGAAAGCGAGATATACGCATACGAAGTTGCGAGGGGACGCACAGCCCAAACCGCTGGGTCTAGAGATGCTAAATTTGACATGTAGGGTCCTTATAAGGTCCAGACTGACCGGACCGGAACGGACCGGACCGGACCGGAACGGATCAGACCTGATCGGTCTGGAAGGAACCGCACCGTACCGGGCCGTGCCGGACCGGATCAAACCGGGCCGTGCCGGACCGGATCGAACCGGACCGGACCGGATTTTTTTTCATAGATAAAATTCAAAGTCCTCACTGACTGACTGAGATGCCAAATTTCACATGTAGGGTCCTTATAAGGTCCAGACCGACCGGACCGGACCGGACCGGAACGGATCAGACCTGATCGGTCTGGAAGGAACCGCACCGTACCGGGCCGTGCCGGACCGGATCGAACCAGACCGGACCGGATTTTTTTTCATAGATAAAATTCAAAGTCCTGACTGACTGACTTAACTATATATCAACGCACAGCCCAAACCAATGGGTCTAGAGATTCCAAATTTGGACTGTAGGTTCCTTACGACGTCTAGGGGTGTACTAAGAAAGGATTTTTCAAAATTCTTACGGGAAACCGAGATATACGCAAACGAAGTTGCGAGGGTATATCAAATTTGGCATGTAGGTTCCTTACGACGTCTAGGGATGTACTAAGAAAGGATTTTTCAAAATTCCCATGGGAAAGCGAGATATACGCAAACGAAGTTGCGAGGGGACGCACAGCCCAAACCGCTGGGTCTAGAGATTCCAATGGTACATACAATATTGGCGACATCGTTTCGTTTTTAATATGGCGCTTTGTTTGATTTTACTTTATTTTACGTGATTTTGCTTCTTTCTATCGATTTTTTCTGTCGATTTTTGCTACAAAAAAATAAAAACCATTTGTTCTCAGACATAATGCATTAGTTTCATAAAATTAAAATTGAGAAATTATAATTAAGAATTAAAATTAAACTTTAACCCATAAATTCAAAAACATCCCAAAATAATCTAAATCCTACCTACATATTGCAAAATCATAGACGAGTTGATAAACAGGCGATTTACAACTACTATGTGTAATTTTCTTGCGATCAGTCGGTCGTCTGTGCAGACAGGTGCAGACGGGCGTAAAAGAAACAGGCAATCATCGTAATTTGCCATAAAGGAAGGTGAAGGTCAACCACGTAATAATCTCGGCTTCCGTGGGACAGAGACGGCTAATATTCACATACCATGAGTTTTACACGTAAACATCATCTCTAATCTAAACAATTTTTAGTTGTTGTTTTCTTTTATTCTCTTTTTAAATGCGTTGTGAGTTCCAAGATAGTAGTTTCTCCCCCGGGACGTCAATAAGCTTCATCGCTTATTATCAATCTGAGGTTGTTGATCCATTGTTGATCCTGACTACACAGGAGGTAATTTCAATTGCCTGGCTAACAGGAGACACATCGATGGGAATGTGTGTGTGTGTGGGCTTGTCCCGAATCTCTTTTTAAAACACGTGGGTTCCACGACTAGTTCCAGTAAACGACGCCACGCCCCGCCTGGATGAAGACGTACACGATACACATCATGGCTCATGATTCAATCTAACCACGAGATCCACCCACCGCTTGTTTCGCACCCACCGCTGATGTTTGCAATATCAAGATGCCCTAATGATTGCCGACCTCCGGTAGATAGCACTCGTAGAAGAAGAAGTAAACAAGGAACAATTATGATTTCTCCATGTCACGCTGTCCGTGGTCTAAGTACGTCGACGTTAAATACTTTTAATTTGTCATGTCTTACAATATTAACTATGCTAAAAGTTAGTAGAATAAAATTATGAAATATAACTTTTTGGGGATGCCCCTACGCGTTTAAAGAAAAGTATTTTAAAGCTTAATTTATAATTTAGATCACTGTATATTTAATTTATCTCTAGGTCAAACAATTTCTGGATAAAACCCGATTTAGTAAATTCAAAATAACGTAAGTCTATCTTACCCCACCTGACCTTAACTCAGAAAATAGACGATAGTCTTATAGTTGCCTAATTCTCTAGTCGGCTTCTGTTCCACAAATGTGATAGTGCCGTATCACCAAGTTTAGATACAAGTATTGTCAAGGTGAAGTACCTATATAATATTGCACACATCGTTACAAAATACTATCGAATTAGTTGTTAGGTTGTTAGTTTCTTATTGGACATTCTTTAGATGTTTCGAAAAAATAACATGTTCGTATTCGTACGTATATTCCACTAGTGAAACCCGCGCAACTTCGTTTGCGTGTATATATTTATGCGCCATCTTTATCAGATTTTTGATGAAATCCTACGGGAATCGCGTACATTTCGGGATAAAAAGTACCCTATGTGTTAATCCAAGGTATCAGCTACATACATACCAAACATCATAAACATTGGCCCAGCCATTTGAGCGAGAAGAAGTAACAAACATACACATAATTTTCGCCTTTATAATATTAGTAGGATTCCATTACACTTGGAGCAAAAGCTCTAAACAATGGTCTGACTTAAAATAAGTATAAATCGACTTGAAATAAGCATGAATCAGATTACAATATTTTTACACAATGCACACAGCGCCACCAGCCCCCTTACTCTTGAAGATACCCGCACGATCGCCATTGGATTGTTACTTTTAGGTACTCTTTACAGCTAGACTAGCGCTAACTTAAATACTAAACTAAATGAAATCGGATTGTATGCTAACCAAATAGTTAGTAAAGTATAAAATTTCGAGGGTACGAATTAGGATTTGCTGTTAATTTTGCATTTGAAATTATACATAATTGAAATTAAAATGGCGATTGCTATGCAGAGTAACCTAGCTGGTCCCAATGTTAGCTAGGCTTAACCAGCTTGTGTTATGGGTACCAGTCAACGGATATATCATTGTAAATACATACTTGTAATACATAGAAAACACCCAGGCTCCAGAACTAACACAAATATTTGCCCCGAGTGAGAATACTACCAACACACCACCACCGGGCTGCCAATTAATTATTCTTTGTTAAATGAAATGATTCTTTGGTAAAATGTGACAATGACAGTCGATTTTGTTAGGTTAGTTTCTTGAAAGACAATGCCCACTCGGGTACTTCTCTCATCAAAGTGTTATGTAATCAGTTGTAAATGTTTTATAACACAACTACTTTTCCTTTTTTATTTAGTAGGACCGCTGTATTCATACATATATAAACAGTGAGTCTCAAGAAAAAATATGACATTTAAAAAATAAATGCACCGTTAATAACTTTAGTGGCATCTAGAGTAAGTACTTTAATTGTACATAATTAGTATAATTATGTACATACATACAAGCCGAAGCCTGCCATCGATGACTAATACCACAATGTAATATGTCTTTACACTGTGCTAATCAAGTGCTAATACATTGACTGATAGGTACGTACCTAATAAAAACATTTGCGGATAGCAAAATATAACCGCGTTCAACAAATCATTGAATTAAATGTACAACTTTAGGGGAGGCCTATGTCCAGCAGTGGACTTCTTGTGGCTGAGATGATGATGGTGAAATGTACGACTTACTCCGCTGGTTTAATGCCCCGAAGTGGATCTTGACCTCTGAAACCAGAGAGTGCCAGAATTTCTGTTCTGCGCGATGTCCCGCCAGTCTACTGCTTCCATCTCTTGCAGATCAGCCAACACTGCATCGCTCCAGCGACACCTGGGGCAGCCAACCGGACGTTTACCCGACACCTTCTCCACATAGGCTGACTTGACGCTTCGACAAATGTACAAAATAAAGTATATTTCTAAATGCATAGTCGGGCAGCCAGCCTTATCCAGACTAGTCTTTTCTTGTCAAGGGTTTAAGGCTGCTTATTGTACTTCCATTAATGCTAGTTTTTTTTGTTAGCGCATTAAAGAGTATTAATGGAAAGTATGATTACTCCAACCTCAATAGGTGCAATTGACTCATTAACAGCGCACGTGCAGAAGGTGGTTAGCGATTGCTCGCGCCGCGTCCCAGTGAACGCTCATCGTCGCTGGGAACTGCCGCCAGATGCCCGTGCTCTGTTAACTGAGAAAAACGCAGCTCAAAGGGCTTACTTCTCTTTTCCCTCTGAGCAGAACCGTGTCCGCATGCGCGCTGCCCAATCAGCGGTTAAGCGTCGCATTAGACAGCTTAGGAACGATCAGTGGGACGAGACACTTACAAATATGGTCCCCTCTCAACAAGCCTTCTGGAACCTCACCAGAGCCCTTAAGGCAGATACAGTGGCTGCCACTCCCCCGTTAGTACAGTCAGATCCCTCCCTCCCCCTCGCCTTCGAGGACGAGGAAAAAGCTGAATGCTTAGCATCCAGTCTTGAGGCACAATGTGCACCTAGCACACTCCCCGTTGATCCAGATCACCTACTCGAGGTCGATACTGAGGTTTTCAACAATCTCGCGAGCCCTCTCACAGATGCCGACCCGCCGATAGAGCCGGTAACCCCCGATGAGGTAGAGTCCCTTATCAGAGATTTACATAATAGGAAGGCCCCGGGGCCTGACGGGATTTCTAATAGAGTCGTCAAGCTCTTCCCCGCGCACCTTATTCTTCTTCTGACCGCCATTTTCAATGCGGCGTTAAAAAACAGTATTTTCCCCAAATCTTGGAAAGAAGCCACCGTCATTGGCATTCCAAAACCCGGCAAGCCCAAGGATCAGCCCTCGAGCTATCGCCCAATCAGTCTCCTTAGTTCGATAGGAAAGATCTATGAGCGCATTATTCTCGCTCGTCTCAAAGATTTTTCCCTTGCTAATAATCTTTTACCTGACGCACAGTTTGGTTTTAGAACCAAACACTCTTGTGTCCAACAAGTGCATCGCATAGTCGAACACGTGTTGGACCGGAGAGCGAACAGATCCCGCCCGCACAAAACGGGCGCTCTCTTTTTCGACGTGGCAAAGGCGTTCGACAAAGTATGGCACAACGGGCTTATCTATAAGCTCTACAAACTTGCCAAACCGTCTTGTGCTCATCATACGAGACTACTTGTCGAATCGCTCTTTCCGCTATAGGGTGGATGGGGCACTATCCCCCCCTCACACCATTAGAGCCGGAGTACCACAAGGATCCGTGCTCTCCTCCCTCCTATACACGCTTTACACAAGCGACTTCCCTCAATTTAGACCCAGTCCACTTGTGACTCATACTGCCCTTTTCGCAGATGATACAGCCATCTATTGTTCGGCTTCTAGTACACCCGCCATAGTAAAGTCCCTCCAAGCCGCCGCCAACTCCCTTGGCGACTGCTTTAGGAAATGGCGCATAGAAGTTAATCCAGATAAAAGCGCCGCTATCCTCTTCTCCAGAGGTACTACGCCAAATCCCTCCACTAAAGTCAAGATGTTCGGACAACCGATCCCTTGGCAAAAAGAAAGTCCGTTATTTAGGTGTCACACTCGATAGGGGACTCACCTTCGAACATCATATAAAGATTGTCCGCGACCGCGCTGCTTTCGCGCTAGGCCGCTTACATTGTCTGCTTAATGGGCGCAGTAAACTCTCTCTTAGAAATAAGGTGAGAGTTTACACAACGTGCATTAGGCCGATAATGACATACGCAAGTCCAGTTTTCGCTCACGCCGCGCCCTCTCATATCCACAGGCTGCAAACCATTCAGAATAGGTTTTTGCGCAAAGCCATCGGTGGGCTTGGGTTCGTTAGGAACAAAAACCTCCACATTGACTTAGGTGTGCCGACCATCTCGCACCACCTAAAGCAATGCTCTGTCAAATACTTCGACTCGCTCAATCATCACCCAAATCCGTTGGTGAAAGCCGCAGGGGATTATTCCGCTCCGGCTGGCACCAGCAGGTCCAAACGTCGTCCGCGGCACGTCCTCAACGACCCGGACGACTCCATTACAGTCGCCATCGAGGCGTATAAACAATTAGATTCCGCGACACAAACTAGACACACACGTCCGTCATATCGGCCCCGCCGGCGGGGCCGCGCGTCGCGCCACCTTCCTGTAGGGACTCGGTTTTCGCGGTACCGGCACGTGCCCGGCCGCTTCTCTCCAATCCGTTCGCCTTCCCCCAGTGTCGCCATAGGCCGAGGTTCGAGCCCCCTCTGGGGCGCCCCTAGGCAGACACTGTAAATTTTTGGCGGTGAGAGCCCTACGCTCCCGCAACAGTCCGGTGTCTCAGAAGAGGGTGTTAGTACACCCGAACTGAACTTTTCAATTAATAAAAAAAAAAAAAAAAAAAGCACT